>JADLZL010003882.1:0-152031 GCA_015844335.1 Chrysopogon serrulatus
ATACACTATGTCCATATAAATAGTTTAAGCAATATACCTCAAAAATAAAATTGTTTTGTAATTTAGAACAAAAGGAGTATATCATTCAATACCCATAGTAAAGGACGAAAGGTCAAGTGCCATTATCCTACCAAATTTGAATGGCTTGGCTCTATATAAAGTCACCCATCTAGTCCTCACGACTTCTCAAACCATCTTCTATCATCTTCACGCTTGACTAAGTTTTTAAGCTCATTTGTAAAAGCCTATGCGTTTTGGTAGTGTTAGAGTTTTAGACATTTGCGTAAGTAGTACGCCAATGAGTTAGCGAGTCTTGAAATTTTAGTGAACCTTAAAATTTCTAGATCTTAGCGTTTCAATGAGTTTTCGGTGGATGCTTGTCTGCGAAAGTGCCAAAGTTTCAAAAGTAAGTTTTAAAATTTCTTTACTACGGGTGCGCTTGGTTGGCTACCAATTTTTTGTCCAACCAAAAGCATGGCAAGCCAAAATCATGGCTACCAAAGCTAGGACAAGAAACTTAGGCATATACTTGGTTGACTACCAAAATTAAGGCATGTCAATTTTATCTTTTACATGTCATTTAAGAACATTCTAGATACTTGTCAAAACTTTAGCCATAAATATTGGTATGCCAATTCTTTGGCAATGAACCAATTGATGACCATATATTTTGGCAAGCTATGGTTTTGGTTGGACAAAAATGGTAGCCAACCAAACAGGCCCGTAGTGCTAGAGTTACAAAGTTCAGTTGTTTCACCTAGAATTCTAGAAGATGCTTAGCATTCTTTTCCCTTCGAATTGTTCTTTTAGGTGCAAGAGTGAAACGAGAAGGTTCTACTTGGATGATTTGAAGATCACTATGAGCTTGATTGGTTGGCTTCCAAATTTTGCCATGCCAAAGATTTGGCAAGCCATGGTTTTGATTGAAATTTGGTTGGCTACCAAAATTTGCCAACTTCTCATATTTGACTTGTCAAAGTTTTGGCAACTTTTTTTGCCTAAGTTTTGGCTTTGCCAAATTTGGTATGATAAATTTTGGAAGGCAACCGGTCAAGCCCCTATATTTGGAGTTGTTGACGAAGACCGCCCCACCCATACTTTATGGTGGAACGTCCAAAGTTGTTGCACTAAAATTTAACGTGCCTTTGAGAGGTGTGCAGTGTGTGTCACATAATGGATAAAACTGTAGTAGTATATATGATGTGGAAAACAAACTAGTAAACAACCATAGTCGCAAAAAGAAAATAAATAGTATATTGGTGAATACAAGACACCTTTTAGACTAAATATACGTTGAAAAATGGATGGAGGAAGTACCTTGATTCGGAAAGAGAAGATCAGCTTAAGGCCAAGAGCAATCAGAGAACTCTCAGGTTATTTCAATCTAAACGGATCTGTTCAAGGGCTAACATTTAAAAATAAGGCCATAATTGACCTGGATTTTGCTCGTTAGGTCTCGTTTGCACGACCATTTATCCATCTCAATCTAAAGTGTTCGGGTTAATAAAATAATAAATGTAAAATTTAAACGGATTAAGATAGATACATGAATAACTAAACGAGCAAGGAACTGGATTTTATTTTCAGAAATGAAGGCCCCAATAGCTAAGGATAATTCCCACTTTTCAGAAAAACTCTCGCCCCGGCCTGCGTCTAAAGTCTAAACCCCCCAGCGTTCTCGAGAGATCCCAACGAGAAGCCCTCGCCAATCGGTAATCGCCATGGCCGGCAGCCACCTGCGGTCGCTCCGCTCCCTCGCCTTCTCCTCCGCCAGGTTCCGCTCCCTCATCCACCTATGCGCACGCCCCTCTCCTCTTCCCAATCTTCTCACGCCTACCACCATTTTCCCTACCCCTGCCGCCGCCGCCGCCAACCATGTCCATCAGGCCCAGCAGCAGCAGCAGTGGACGCCCCCACCCCAATGGTCCTCGCAGGGACATTCACATCCCTCCCCTCCGCCGCCGAGAAGCTACCAGCAGCAGGGGCCGCCTCTGCCGCGGCAAACCTACAGGTCTCCACCCACGCAGCAGCCGGTGCCACCGCCACGCCACGGCTACTACGAGCCTCGGCCCCCGCAGCAGCAGCAGCACGCGACCCCACGGCCGCCGGGGCCTGAACCTGTTGCGGGGCCTGGTGAGCTGATCGGACTGTGCCGGGAGGGACGGGTCGGGACGCAGTGGAGCTTCTCGCCAAGGGGGCGCGTGCCGACCCGCCCGCCTTCTACGAGCTCGCCGCCGCCTGCTCCAACCCGAAGCTGGTCGAGGAGCTCAGGAAGGTGCACGACTTCTTCCTTCGTTCGCCCTTCCGCGGGGACCTCCGGGTCAACAACAAGCTGCTCGAGATGTACGCCAAGTGTGCTGCCATGCCCCACGCCCGCAGGACGTTCGACAATATGCCTGACCGCGACATGGACTCGTGGCACATCATGATCGATGGGTACTCGATGAACGGCCTCGGGGACGAGGCACTGCGGCTGTTTGAGCTGATGAAGGAATGCTTGGCACCGACTGGCGATACCTATGTGCTTGTGCTCAATGCTTGCGCCAACTCGAGGCGATTGAGGAGGCATTCCTTTACTTCGATGCCATGTACAGAGACCATGGCATCGAGCCTGGTGTGGAGCACTATGTTGGGATCATTGAGGTGCTGGGGAAGTCGGGGCATCTCAACGAGGCTCTGGAGTACATTGGGAAGCTGCCTTTCGAGCCCAATGCTATGGTATGGGAATCAGTTTGGAACCTGGCACATATGAATGGTGACATTGATCTTGAGGACCGGGCAGAGGAGCTATTGGTGTCGCTTGATCCATCCAAGGCAAATCCTAAGAAGCTCTCAACCCCACCTGCAAAGAGGCGTCTGGGGATTAACATGCTTGATGGGAGGAACAGGCTGGTGGAGTACCGATTGCCACCCAAGATTGAAAGGAAGGTGGTGAATGAGCAGAGGTATGTTCCAGATACAAGGTATGTGCTCCATGACATTGATCAGGAGGCAAAGGAGCAGGCATTGCTGTACCATAGTGAGAGGCTGGCAATTGCGTACGGTCTGATTAGCACCCCAGCAAGGACTCCGCGCATCGCATCATTAAGAACCTCAGGATATGTGGGGACTGCCACAATGCCATCAAGATTATGTCGAGGATCGTAGGGAGAGAGCTCATTGTGAGGGACAATAAGAGGTTCCACCATTTCAAGGATGGGAAGTGCTCTTGTGGAGATTATTGGTGAACATGGATCCTACAATCTGAATGTGGTGGATACTGAAGTTTACTGCTGTCCTATAAATGTGTTAACATCATATCCTTGTTCCTTATAAGTATGGCTGCAACATTACACCTTGTAATTTGCATGTGAACCTGTTGGTCATTGCCACCCACATAGTAGCTGCTTGCACCTACACTATTCCCTATAGGAGAAGATATCTAAGTTAGGTACCATAGGTTTTCGTATAGTTATCTTGTAATTCTCGGTGGCAAAAATCGCAATATAAGTTTTTGCTCCAGTGCAATTGTGCTTGCATTTATGTGGCCCGATGTGGTGGTCAATTTAAGTTGTAGGTAACTTGGCTGTCCAGATGTCGCTCACCTCTTCGATTCCAATTTGCAAGGCGTAACGTGTTGTGTTGTATTTACACTTTTTGCTGGCTCTGATCCTTAAACAGCTAGAGATTGCCGAGTTGTGAATGTAGATGGTCGTTTTTGCTTGCCATAAAATTTCACATGAATTCAAATGGGGGTTCAAAGTTTGTGTTTATCCACTTGTGTGTTAAAGATGTTGCTTGATTTCCATTTTTCCAGTTCCATCGATCGACCAGGTTTCAGAGGAACCAGAGTCAAGTAGGTTTGTTGTCGGCTATTTCTTTTATCTATTTTGTTGTTTGTGAACTACCGCCAAGTGAAATTTCAAAATACTGGGCAGTGGAAAGAATATCTTTAAAAAAAAACTGAGAAAAGGACCACAAAACCGATGTCCACCCAAATATTGTCTTTTGAAAGGTACAAATCCACCCAGTGATGTTTTATAGAGAAAAATAAATGAAGGCACAAGATTTGAAGAATTCAGATACTCAAATTTGAAGATTACCTTCCGAAAAGGGAAAAAAAAAACTTCTAAACCCATGCGCCAAGGCACAGCATAACGCTTTCCACGCTTGGCAGCCGTCGATGGAGGCGACATGACACGCAGAGCGAGCAGCCGCTAACCGCCGGCGCCCCCTCGTCCCCCCCACGTTCTCGCTCTCGCCCACGAACGCACGTCCGCATCGAATCAGCCCGGCCGGAGCGCGCGCGCCGGCGTGGTCAAACTACAACCGGCGACGCGCCGCGACGCGGCCCGGCAACCGTCCCTGCCGTGCCCACGTCCCAAGAGCCACGCACTCCCCACCTATAAAGCCAGCGAACGCGCAGCCCATGGAGTTCCACTCCACCCGCGCGCGAGCACCAAGCAACTGTGAGCACGGCGACCGGCGACCAGTAGTTCCAAGCCACAGAAGAGGCGAGCTCCGTCGTTGCTGCTCCTCGCTCGCACCGTGCGCCGCCTGCTGCAAGATCCATCCATGGCCGCTGCCAACAGCTCCCGCGCGCTTCTCCCCGTGCTGGCCCTTCTCCTCGGCGGCGTCTTCTTCTTCCTTCTCGCTTCCGCCGTCGCCGATGTAGCAGACGCGCCGCAGCAAGGCCTGGACTTCCACGTCGGCGGGCCGCGCGGGTGGCGCGTCCCGGACGCCAACACCAGCTACGGCTGGTGGGCCATGAACAACCGCTTCCGCGTCGGCGACCACCTCTGTGAGTATCCCAATAATTTCCCAAGTGCTCCCATCCTGATGGAAATCAATGCAACTTGATCATTCAAAATGCATCTGTCTGTGTGCGTAATGATCTGAAAATCCTTTGGCAGACTTCAAGTACACGAACGACTCGGTGCTTGTGGTGGACCGCGCCGCCTTCGACGCCTGCAACACGACGGAGCCGCTGGCGACCTTCGCCGACGGCGCCACCAGGTTCGCCCTCGACCGCCCGGGCTTCTTCTGCTTCATCAGCGGCGAGCCGGGCCACTGCGAGGAGGGACAGAGGCTCATCGTGCGGGTCATGGTGCACCCGGCCACCGTCGCCACGCCAGGCGGCCCGGCCTCCGCGCCAGGGACGTCGTCGGGCCACGGCGGCGGCCTGGGGCCCAGTGCTTCCTCCGGCGCAGACACAGCGGTCGCCGCTGCTGCCGGCGTCGCCGTCGCGGCTGCACTGGCGGTCTTCGTCAGTCTCGTCTTGATGCTCCACTGATCGGCGGTTTGCAGCGTGTGCATGCGTGTGTTCTCGCGTACGTAGTTAACTTAGTATTAATATGCATGTTTTAGTTCTGCTTGGTTCCTGTGGCTTTTACATATTCATTCATCACTCGTGAAGTAGTATTTGGTGCTGTATCGTGTCAGAACAATTAGCTATTTTTACTGCGTACTATAATCATATTATGTGCTATTTAATTCCTTTTGTATAATGCGATTTAGTCTGTTATGTTTGAATTACTTTGCGAGATGTACCAGGTTAATTTATCGGTAAAAGAAGTTCCAGTGTTTTGCAGTTATTTCTTGGGGGTGTAGATTCACTCATTCATCGTCTATCGGCCGTTTGGTTTGGGTTTTTCGGTCTGTAATCCATTTACAGTGCGAGCGGTTGCCATAGTTTTACACCATCCCTGTACATATTCAACAAGATTATATGCTCAAAGAGAACTACTAAATTCTGAAATCTGATACCTCTGAAATATAAATCTCGTTGTTTGGCTAAAAACTGCAGATACAGAACTGTAGGATATGTTGTATATTGTATCAAATCAATTCAAAAATATAAGAATAACCCTTGCAAACCTCAGATAATACATTCCGCTATCTGAACGATGTTGTTCTATCAGATCAGGAATTCGATTCATTCCGCACGGATTGCCAAGTGTCTGTACAACATATCCACAGTTCAAAATGCTATATACAATCTGTACTCATTTGCTTCAGTTGCAATGATGGTCAGCTACCTAAACTACCACGGCTCAGAGTACTTGGTCCAGTAACTTGCTACAGGTCTACGTCTGCTCCAGCCATCCTCTGCTAAAATAAGCGTTAGCCGCACTTTGAGAGTATTCACAGCTTCTTCTTCCAAGATTTCCAATCGATTCATCGGGTATTGCCCAGCCTGCAAAGAAACAATGCACAGTGATGTTCGTGAGTTTTACATTTTCTGGGTTATTCCCATACAGGGTCATGTCTGAAAGAATTACCGTGGCATTTTGGTACAATGATAAGTAGTGTAGGCAGTCTTCATAGTACCCACAATGGTACAGAAGGGCTGCATAATCCCTCAGTTCATGTGGATCGTGATCAAGTAGTATCAGTCGCTCACAAGCTGAAACAAGACAAATGCAAAAATATGAAACAGGTACGCCACTGAGAGAAATGTAATGCAACTGTAAATAAAGTAAATGGCATAGAAATGTCCCATGAGCCATGATATATTCAAACTATTTCAGAAAGAAAATACAATACCTGCTAAAGCACGACGCATATCACCAAAACGAACATTAGTCCATACTCCACGCATCAATCTATGCTGAGCAGCTTTAGCAGCAGCCATTTCAATGGCACTGTTAACCAAAATTGATGTCATTTCAGATTTCCAGCAGCATCCAGTGTAAAAAATATATTGCAAAAAAGGAACTATGATTGATAAATTCAGAGAAAGTACCTTATGTTTCCATGTGGCCTTGCTTGGTTATCACCTAAAGTACCAGGGCCGTGGTGATTTGCAGCAACAGCATTCAGAAATAAGCTACTAGACTGATCAGACTGGAATGGCCAAAATGTACCCTTCAAAGTTCTCAAAATCTGCATATAAGGACTAATAAAAATAAGCCCAAATGTTCTTGCAAGGGCTTAATAGGATTAATATGATACTCATACCAATAAGTTGCAACTTCTTTTCCGGAAGCTCATCTCGAAAGAACTCCAAAGTTAAGCGTGCTTGGTTTAGAAGCAATTTCAGGATGGGTGACCGGCCGGGAATCGTTCAGGGCGCGCATGAGTGAGGACAAAGTGCGCAGAAAAAGACTAGTGTTGGTCCAATGGGGCGATGTGGTCCTGTTAAAGCTATCAGATGTAAGTGTGCCCGATCTCGGTAAGGGGGACGTTACAAATGGTACCGAGCCGACTCCTGTTTTCACAGGCGCGTGTGTCGATTTTTGAGCATGGTGCGCATGGTGGGTGTGGATCCGTCGTGGTCACACAAAGATAGCACATGCGCCGGGGCACTGGACACACGGACGGGCAAGGGAGGAGGTTCTGCACAGGGGGTGATCGACGAGGACGCCGATCGCTTAAGGGGGTGAGGATGTAACACCCCGGACCAGAGCTTAATAGGATTAATATGATACTCATACCAATAAGTTGCAACTTCTTTTTCCGGAAGCTCATTTCGAAAGAACTCCAGAGTTAAGCGTGCTTGGCTTGGAGCAATTTCAGGATGGGTGACCGACCGGGAATTCGTTCCCGGGGTAGTATTGGTCCTATTAAAAAAACCAGCAACTTTTGCAGCCTGCTTGTACCATCTTTGACAGAATAAAACCAAACATCATGAAAAGGATTTAGACCCGACATAATAAAAAAAAATGCATTCTCAAGCTGTTAAAAAAAATCTGCAACAAATTGGATTCCTAACTCAAGTTAATCAGATGCAGGCTCAATGCATTAGGTTGAACTTTGAAGTTGGATTAAAAGGTCTCAAACACAGGAGGGGGAAACAAAAGATTTTTTAGGAACAAGTTTACTCGCATTATTATATACTGAATATAATGGTTGAAGCTAACCACTCAAAGGTGTGTCTGTGTCTGTTTCTTGCTGTTTCTGATTTCTAAGAAGAATCTTGTACAGGCAAGAATGGAACAAAACCTAATTTCAACTTAGGTGTGTCGATCAGTGCTGATAAAATGAATCCTCACGAGCGGTAGGAACACCAAAAAACAATACTTGTGGAATTTGTGGAAATAGGAGATAATATATTGAATTATTTGATTGGTTGAAGTCCTTTCGAAACATGAAATATAAATGCAAACCATCTCTTTTCTAGTGAATTGTGAAGTGAAGGGTATAGGCAAAATTAAGATAAAAATTCCCTTTTGTATGACAAGCACCCACAGAAATTTCACTGTGGTATCTTGGGTGCATCTGGAGACTGCAACGAGCACCTTAGATTGAACACTCGTTGCTCAAGACAAGCATAGTACTAGATGTTAAGCACACAAAAAAGAAACTCAATGGACTCCGATATTGAAGATTGAAGGTTGGAATAAACTCACCTCAACCAAAAGTGACTTTGAAGTCATAATATGTGGCTCATCGCCCAATTTGCCTTTTTTGTTTGTCATAGCCCCTAGGGAGGCTATTGAGATCATTTGGAAAGAAAATCTCTGCATCAAAATCCAGTAAGCCATATATTCGTACAGTCTTCAGTATCTCTGAATATATCAACGCAAGCACCAGAGCTGATCCAGAACGGCATGTCAAGACCTGTTAAGCAAATAACACTAGATGAGGCATAGCAATATAGCATATGACAGTAGTGTATACAACTACAAGGCATAGAAGCTAGATTCTGTCTGGCATACCGAGTGAAGATACATAGTACGCACATCTGACACTCGATTTGTTCTTCGAAAACCCTGAATGGAAGATCCTAATATATTAGCACCAATACTTGTAAGCTTTGAATGTAGAACAGAAATTTGCTACGCAGAGACCACACACTATACATCAACCAGACAGCTGAAATGGCTTCAAAATCAAGCCGTTCGTACGTAGTGATACCCAAACTGGGTAGCAACAGCAACAGAATCAGAATAACTACCCAAATTGGGTAGCAACATCAACAGGATCAGGTAAGGTAACTTGGCGCGTCAAGCTGACAAGTACCTTATGGACGTAGAGGTAGCGGTCAAGATAATCGAAGAAGACCTCTGGCGGCGCGCCGGAGGGCGGGAAGTTGCCGCCGGCGCAGAAGCCCGAGGAGAGGCTGTCGAGGCGCGCGATGAAGGCGTCCACGGGGAGCGGGACGGAGGAGTGGGAGACGAGCGAGTCGTCCTCGGCCGCGACGCAGAGCGCGGCGCGGGCGAGGTCAGGCCCGCGGCTGATGGCGATGCTGCTCCCGGCGCTCACCCGGGTGAGCCGCCGCACCTGCGCCACGAACCCGTCCCGCGCCGCCCTGGCGTGCGCGGTGGGCACCCCGCGGCGTCGAGCGAGTCGTGCAGCACCAGCCGCGGCGGCGGGGCCTCCCCGCGCCGCCGCCCTCCTGCCCCACGGCCGCCGCGGGCCTGACGGAGCGCCGCCCCCGCCCGCGGCCACGGCAGGGACGACGGCGGTCGGGGGAGCGGAGGACGGGGACACCACGCTGCCGCGCAGCTCATGGCGGCGGCGGTAAGTCAGATTCACCGGATCGGGGTCGAGGGGCGGTGGCGGTGGCGGCGGACGCCGCGGCTAGGAGACGGCGGCGAACTGTGCTGCTGCGTCGTATCGTATACGTGTACTATCATGTATATATAAAAACAAAATATGGGATAGTATATATAAATATATATATATATAATAATATGGTGGGCAATGGAGCTTGTTCTTGCGCCGCTCTATTTGATTTCAACTAGCGTCCGCATCGTCTGCTGCAACTGCAATGGCAGGATCCGTGCCCAAATTTTGTCTCTCCACTTGAAGCACCTCACACTCGCCACTCCAACCATAGGCTGTGGAGGGCCTTATCGCCTCCTCCTTGTCGCCTCCGCGGCACGGAGCCTCCATGGCCTCAAAGAAGAGAAGGCCAGCGCTCGCGAGCAGGTCCACGTCTCTCGCCGCAAGCTGCGGAGACGGCCAGCGCCCGCGAGCAGATCCACTTCCGCGGGTCGCCGTCCCAGCGTTGTCGTCTCCACGCGCGGAGACCAAGGCCAGGGGCTCGCGAGCAGATCCACTTCCGCTCGTCGCTGTCCCAGCCAGCGTCGTCGTCTCCTCTAGCTCCGTGTGCCGGTCTCGCCGCGGCTCGCGGCTCGCGGCCCGCGGACCCACAGCGTCCCCGCCCGTTTCCGTCCTGCACCGCCGTTGCCGGTTCCGCCCGCGCCCGCGCGCCGACGCGCCACAGGGCAAAACGGACAACGGCCGCGCGCGGGCCCACAGGAGACGAAGCCGGGTGAAGCCTGAAGGCTCTCCCTCACGCAATCGCAGTCAGCATAATCCGCGACTTCCACTTCAAACTTGTATCTGTAACACGGATGAAGCGATACCAAACGCCCCTATTTTTTCCATTTGTTTTCCTCTTTCTTTTACTGTAGTGACTAGTGAGAGTGTGAGGCTGTGGGCCGACGTAGAAGAAAGAAGGATATACGTCGTGACTCTCCAAGTGGTACCAAACGAGGTGGCATAACAAATTTTGGTCAGCCTCCTTTGGGCCCGGCTTTGAGTTATACAGACTTACACTAGGTTGGAGGATTAAAAAACCTATTTTTTCAGTGTTTTTGTTTAGAGAAAAGAGAGGGAGAAAATTAGAAGTATATCATACATATTGCAAAAGATAGATGAGCCGAAGCTATTAGGACCCTCCCAAATAGATTAGAGATGGCAATGGATAAGCGCGACCTAAAAACGATGAGTTTCATCCTATTATATAATGCATTACATGGGCTAATTTACTTACGGGTATGCTAATGAGCAAAAATCCTTGCTCTAGTTTTTATGGATACGAGTATGATTCTGTACTAGCCAAACATATAAAACCATGGGTATGAAAATACATGATATGCAAATGTAATCAAAGCTATTTACCAACCTAATATATTTCAAAATATGGTCCAACTAGCACAGCTACTGCCATATAAGGAGCGACATACATGTCATTTTTATTAGTGTTACATATTTGTTCTATTATTTGCTCATATAATCATAGTTTGATGCAGCTATATTTCTTATCGGGTTCTGGTGACCCGTGGATACTCATTGCTCTAGTTTTATGGATACGAGTATGATTCTGTACTAGCCAAACATATAAAACCATGGGTATGAAAATACATGATATGCAAATGTAATCAAAGCTATTTACCAACCTAATATATTTCAAAATATGGTCCAACTAGCACAGCTACTGCCATATAAGGAGCGACATACATGTCATTTTTTATTAGTGTTACATATTTGTTCTATTATTTGCTCATATAATCATAGTTTGATGCAGCTATATTTCTTATCGGGTTCTGGTGACCCGTAGATACTCAATACCCGCATGAAAATGGATATGGTCACAAAGTTGTGCCCGCACATAGGTTTTGGTTTCTTCATAGGTACAAAAAATTCTAATGGGTATTGATTTGAATTGGCGACACCAATCGGATACAAACCTATTACCATTCCTGGTTTTAGTGGTCAGATTTGCACCCATAGCCCCAAAGAGTAAGGCAAATTTTGATCTATTTGGATGGACACACAAGGGCAAATTTTGATCTATTTGGATGGACACATTAGGGCTAAAAATTCATTTCTCAAATATATAATTACCCTAAGTCTAGAAATGAAAAGTAGGACCTCGATGATAGGTACAACCGCATGGGGCAGTTCGCAATCAGACACCCATTTGATCTCTGGCAGCCCGTCGATCTCCTTTTTTTTTTTTTTTTTCTCTCCAATTCCAAACACCCGGTTGCATTTCCCAACCAGTACTACTTGATCTAGCACGTGAACTGCACAGAGCACAGTAGTAGAAGACAACTAGCAATGGATTCCAAACAAGTTCACGCACAAGAGCAACGAGGTGCTACCTCAACATACGAGAATACCTCGAAGGCCGGCCACGCACAAGGCACACTCACACCGTTGCACCTCGTGCCCGGCAGCAACGACATCATTGCTGAATTCCCTCGGCCGTCGCTGTGTTGTGTCGCGCTAGGACGTCTGAGCGTACAAACAGGGCTTGGAAGGGATCAGAGGCAAACGGCAATTGGAAGGGATCTGAGTCCGCGAAAAGATACGCATGCAACCCTTTTTTTTTTTTTTTTTGAGAGCGCGGAGGTTGGACTGCTGGTTTTTATCTTATGTTGCTATAAAGACCGAGATTGGGCGTAGGTAGAAAACAGTTGGAGATTACTTACGATAAGCGAGGTGGGGTTTCTAGCTTTTCCGCTACAGACCTGTCCTAACGACAACTGAGATAATTTTCACCAGAACAGGACAGTACTGTCAAATTACCGACTGATGTCCATAAACTTTCTGCACAACCATATCAACACATCCAAAGCACATCACAGTTCCGAAAGTCGCTTAAAAACCATTTATAAACTAGAGATAATACTTCAGCTCTTCTGGGCGTTGTTTCCCTCCAGTTCTTTCCTCAGCTGCAGCGAGAAGTCATCATTCACATCATCGTCATCCCAATCATCCTCCCACTGCTGGACAGCTTCACTGCCTTCTTCCTTGTCATCCCATTCTGCATAATATAATACAGGAACGTCAGTAAGAAGCATTCTTTGCCAGCCACTAAATCAGCCATACAAAGGGAGGAAAAAAAAAAAAACAGAGGTGAAGTCAGAACCTTGTGATACTTAGGTTATTTCAGGTTATGTTGGTTTTAGTGAATTGTTATTTATACACCCTGAGTTTTTCAGTTTCAATGAGCAACATGTAACAAAAAAGAAGAGGTTTTCTTTAAACCAAATCCCTTCCCCACTCATCTATTCCAAGCGCCCTCCATCTAGTGTTTTCCTCCACCTTCACCCATGACAAATGACCACTCTTCCAATGGTACTTTTGCTTCTTGGTGAACATGATTCATGATTACAAGGAATCAAATCCTTGAATCCATACACATCACTTTATCATCCATCAATCCATGATACCTATGGTAATGCACTTTTGCTGTTGGTTATTGAGATTGAACAACATAACTACCAACGACATGGCAGAATCTATGGAAGTTTTTTGAATCTGATATTAAGATGTCATGAAGCAAATTCACAACTTAGGTAACAAACATCTTCCACAGGAATAAGCTAGATGGCTGCTGGGACATATTAGAAGGAAATTTTGTAGTGATTGCCAGAATAAACCAATTTCTAGAGTTGTCTTAAGTATGTTTGACCATATTTATAAAGAGCACAAATGTTTTTGACACCAAATAAGCAATTATAAAAATATATTTTATGGTGAATCTAATTATACTAATTTGGTTTGATAAAAAGTTTGACTTAAGACAACTCCAAGAATTGATTTATTCAGGGCCAGAGGGATGGCAACAATAATAATACCTTTCTAATGCATCTAACAAATTGGACTAAGTATCTCTTGCAACTAAAATAAATATAATATCTACCCTTCCATATCCACAGGTTAGCATACTAAAATGCACATTTATGGAAACAAGACAAATAGAATCAGTAAAGAGATGTTTTTACAAATAATTTTTACCATGGCGACACAAAATGTAATCATAATATCAATTAAGCATCCATCAATACTAACCATATATCATCCTTAGTCTTCAAAAGTCAGGGATTTGCAGAACTAACTATGTCACTTTTGGAAGGCACACCAGAAAAGGAAATACGCAACAGCAATATTTTTTTACCATTGTAACCCAGGACACACTAGAAGAGCAAAAAACAAGAAATTTAAGTGTGAAGCTAAGATTCTGGAACATATCTATCTTCCCTATCCATAGCTCCATACAGCATAGTGAGAAACCAAAAGTAGCATCAGATTCAGATTCCATCTTTTTAAGAGAGAAGACAAATCAGCAATACAGATACTCCCTCAGCCCGTTCTAAGAAATTTAGAAGCCCGTTCAGGATATTAGCTAGCTAATTATTAGCTGGAGGGTGTTTGGATGCGCAGCTAACAAAAAATGCTAAGGTAACTCTTAACTACTATTATCTGATTTGGTCCAACTAGTGAGATTGTTATTATCTAGAGATCCAGCTAACAATTAGCTAGGAGTATTTTATTGGCCCTGTTTGGATTCATCATCTGATAATAGGTAGCTGGCTAATAACTCATTATCTAATTTGGTCTAGATATTGGGATAGTTGTTATCTAAAGGTCTAGCTAGCAATTAGCTAGTCTATTATCCAAACCTGTTTGAATCCAAAAGAGATTATTATTAGCAGATAACTACTATCTATAGGGATCCAAACAGGCCAAAATCCAAACAGGTGCAGCTAAGGCCCTGTTTGGATCCCTATACATAGTAGTTATCTGCTAATAATTATCTCTTTTGGATCCAAAGAGGTATAGATAATAGAATAGCTAAATGTTAGCTGGACCTCTAGATAACAACTATCTCACTAGTTGGACCAAATCAGATAATTGTTAGCTATGTGCTATTAGCTGGCTAACTACTATCAGATAATGGACCTAAACAGGGCTGATAACTATTTGTAGATGTCTATTATCTATAGTGATCCAAACAGGGCAGATCAGAGAACACAAAGATTAGTTGCTTCTGAAGTACCAGCGCAGGTCCAAACGAAATCAGGCAAAATGTTATCAGCATTTCCACATCACACAAACAACCGACTCCCCATGGTTTCGCCCAAATCCGTCCCTGACTCATTGGATCTGATGCCCGAAACACCAGCAACCCTGACCGCACGGGTTCCCATCTAACTAACCGATCAAATCTACTCGTCCAAATGGCTTAATCAACAAGCCCACGCAAACGAAGGAAGGGTAGGGGCGTGCGCGTACCTTGGTCGATCTCGAACTCTTCGAACTCGTCGTCGTCCTCGAGGAGGTCCATCTTGGCGGCCTCCGCCTTCGCGTCCGCCGGTGCCGGTGCCGCCGCCATCAACGCTGCGCCCTGCGATGCGGCCGAGCGGATCAGCGGGAGAGCGAATCGAGGAGCGGGAGGAGAGGGGAGGGACGGCGGGAGCGGCACCGACCTACCTCGCGTGCCGGGAGAGGATTCGAGCAAGCCGCGGAAACGAAACCCTAGCTAGACCCGGGACGCTTTGCTTTGGGGCAGGTGCTGCTGGTGCGATCGGAGTTGGGCTGGGCCTATTTGGATACCGGTCAGCCAAGCCAGGTCACAACCTGCCACCCCGGGCCCACACGTCAGCCATCCATGCGACAGCGGACGCGTGCACATGCTGTCCTCTTCTCCCCTGAAGCTGAACTAGCCGTTGGAGTCAGGGCGGCGGCGGCAGACGCGGCGGAAAGCTGTCAACCGTGTCGCTGCCGCGCCGCCCCCAACGGTCACTAGAGAGCAGAAGAGCCTCGCATTCCCATCCCGCCCAATCGCCTCTCGCCTTTAAATCCTGCGCCCCGCCGCCGCCTCCATTCCCCCACCGCTCCCGAGAAATTTCCGCCTCCTCGCACTCAATCGCCGCCGAGGAGAAAGGAGATTGGAGAAGGGAGCAACCCCACTCGATCGTTGGCCATGGCCCGGGGAGAGAACCAGGAGTCGCAGACCGGGAACGTGCCCGCGGCATCCGCGGCGGCGGGGCCGAAGCCGGCGTCCGCGGGGGCCGGGAAGGGCGCGGAGGGCCAGTCGGTGGTGCGGCGGCTGCAGTCGGAGCTGATGGCGCTGATGATGGGCGGCGACCCCGGCGTGTCGGCGTTCCCGGAGGGGACAACATGCTGCACTGGGTGGGCACCATCGCGGGCTCCGCCGGGACCGCCTACGAGGGCACCTCATACCGCCTCGCGCTGGCCTTCACCGCCGAGTACCCCTACAAGCCGCCCAAGGTGCGGTTCGACACCCCCTGCTTCCACCCCAACGTCGACGTGCACGGCAACATCTGCCTCGACATCCTCCAGGACAAGTGGTCCTCCGCCTACGACGTGCGCACCATCCTCCTCTCCATCCAGAGCCTGCTCGGAGGTAACGAATCGCGACCGATTTGCTAGACCCGTTCCTTTGTTCGGTCGATCCATCATTCGATCTCTCGGTTCTGAGTTCTGACGGACGGATTATGCAGAGCCGAACAACGAGTCGCCGCTCAACACGCAGGCGGCGGCGCTCTGGGCGAACCAGGAAGGTACGCGATTCGACATCTCGCTTCGCATCTCGTCAACAGTCCATCGATCGATTTCTTGTTCTGAATCTCGCTTTGTCGTTTCCTCTCGTTCAGAGTTCAGGAAGATGGTGGAGAAGCTCTACAAGCCCGCCGCATAGAGGTGTGGAGGAGGGAGGACAGCGACCGGCGCAGATGTCGCCTCGGGTTCTTGAAGCACTGATATCACTTGGATCGATCGACAAGAGATTACAAGGTGGATGGATGGTTTCGTTGGGTTGGGTTTCCCAGTCTGGTGTGCTGTAGCAGGAGTTCGTGTGTGTGGGTCGCCTGGAGCCTGGCGATTCTGTAATTGTTCTTTGAGTTCTGAAATGTTCAGAGATTACAGGACTTGTTTTCGTCCCTTGTTGTCCATTCTGACTCTGATATGGGTATGGGCAAGACTGCTTCCTTTAATTTAGGGCGATCGTGATCTCAAAAATGTTGAGCACCTGCATCAAGTCATCAACGTAATGTCAAATGGAAATCATCAACGTCATGTCAAAATGACCCCATTCGCAGCGTGTTTTTGTTTGTGCCGCTGAGAGGGAAACCCACATGTTGCTCGGCTGATGTATCAAGGATTCAAGGGTCAAATGGACCTTGTCCACCAAAGCGAAAGCATACTTTCAGTACAAACAATGAATAATGTGGACAGGGTTTCAAATTTGAATTATGTCGGGGGATATTATGTTCTATAAAAACACAGTACAACATACAAACATTTTGTACCAAAAAAGAAAAAAAACAGCCAAACCGACTAGTGGCCTCAGGAATCATCCAAAGATGTCTCGGTGCCATTTGGACTGCAGGAAAATTGACCTCAATACTAGGTCGTTCCCTGTCAAGCTGCATATGGCAGTAGGTGACCCGAAACAGGAATACAAGCTATGGCATCAACTTTCGCCCATAAATGGCAGTTCTGCAATGAGATAGTGCATCAAATCATTTTTTACAACAGAGGAAGGCTTCAATTTACATGTTCGTTAGGCAGAATGATATAGCTAGCTGAAGCGAAGAGCATGCTCTCATCCTTTTGTTATGATGCTTGCTATCCGCGAAAAGAACATACGGCACATTTTCATGCTGAATCTTACGTCTTGACTCATCCAGTCAACGGCTATCCTTCCCAGGGTACCCAGCGACGAGAGCTTGTATGACCATTCATCAGATTTTTCTAACCAGGTGAGGATGAAACTGTAACCTGCAGTAGTTTAAACTATGTAAGGATCCAAATCAAATCAATTTATATTATATGACTGTAGAGTGAATACATCCTGGAATGAAACGAAATCATATGAAAAGGTGCTACTTTGTTAACATGTATGTAACCATCCGAAGGAACATGAAGTACATACAAAATCGCATAATGATAGTGACAGCACAAGCACGAAAGATATAAAGCATAACAGCTATGGTATTACTGAGCTGTAGTAAAACAAGAACATGACATTCAGAATGAGCAAGTACCACTAGCTTCATGAGAGACTGAAATCGAAAATATTTCGGTTTCATCATTTACTGAGATCTTCATGCAAACTAGAGATTGAAGCAACAAACAAAGCATATGAGCACTCCGAATTTGGTTGGTCCTATTCCCTGAATCAACAAACAAACTGGGTAAATTAGTTTCAAGTCATACAGCAAAGTAGTAACAGATTAAATTAAATTTACACTAACCTGAGATGCATGTGAGTCTTCTAGAGCATTCTAGCTGCAGTATCAGACAAAATCAAGCCACAAGGAGGATTAAAACAAAGCTCACTCAAACGCTCGCGCATGAGAAGGAACTACTAAGGTTTCTAAGCTGACCTCTTGAGATTCCTCTGCAGGGCTACTGTGAGGAACATTTTCACTCAACGGTACCCTCCTTGCCTTGCTTTGGGAAAGTGGTGTCTTTCTTTTAGGTGACATTGGAGTTGATTTTTCTGGGGTTGCTTCAGGTGTTCGGCAAGGAAACCCAGTAGCTGTAGAAATGTTTTTTTCAGCCTTCTCATCTAACAGCTTCTTCAGCCTCACAATTTCACTGTCTCTTGCTGCATGAAACAAAAATGGAAATAAGTAGATATTGTGCCACCTTAACCAACCTAGTTGGTACCGAATAAATAAAGAAAAGGGAAAAACTGTTGGGAGAAACTTAAAAGTAAAGTTGATGCCAAAGGACCACTCCATCTCACAAATCATGGTGCATTGTGTTGTCATAACCCAATTTGTTAACCAGGTGATGCAAACTACTCCCTCCATTACAAATTATAAAACATTTTCGCTTTTCTAGATAAATTATTTTTACTATTAGTGTATATCTAAGTGCATGCATAATCTATGTATCTAGAAAAGCCAAAACATCTTATAATTTGGAATAGAGGGGGTAGGAATTAAATTACCACATCAGGACTGTCATAGGATGGAAGAATAGTGTAATTCTTGGTAATGTAGCACTGTTCAGTAACAAATTCAAAACATATTTGGACCATAGCAGAAAGACATAGATGAACTTACAGTAGACGTAACATTTCAATGGCCTCCCAACTATTACTCAAAAATCATGAATGCAAAATTGACCAGTTGTTTGACCATATTGCAAACAATAGAAAACAATTCAGTTTTGGTAGATGTACGCAGAATAAAATATTCTTGATTTATCATACGCTAATAAGCTACAAACATCCCGTACAAAAAAAGCAGTAAAGTTGATGCTCATCAAACTTAGCTGGCTTTTGATGTCCACAAAGCAATAATGTTGTTCACTCTGACCTGAATTTTGGAAACACAAATCCGTGTGGCAATTTTATAGACAGAACTCCAACTAGTATATATATATACTCGCTCTAATTCGCAGTTTTAGCTAGTATCCTCTGTTTGAAGTATTTGTCCATAGAGCAAAGCAAGGGCATAGTTATTGAACTATTCCCTTGTTCAATTGTTCTGTAATAATGTTAAAGACATTAAGGAATTGTTTGGATTTCTAGTTTTGTGAAAAGTAGATCCCAATAAACCTGTTTGTCTGTTTCTCTGAAAATTTGTTTGATTTATGTAACTAACTTGAGGATAAGCAAAACTAGTTTTCTCTATCCTCTGGTTTTCCAGTTTAATGAAATTGCCAATAGGTGCTTTCACAAAATGTGTTTCGGGTGTCATCATTCTCAACCACCTGGCAACTTCGGTGAACACGACAGGAACAACAGCTTCAGCTGAAAAGTCACTGGGGCTAGAGCTTGCCACCAGCAAAGAAACAACCAAACTGGATGCTTTGCCAGGAGGTGATGATGATGAAGAGCACGATGACAAGGGCAGCACCCAGGACAGCAAACAGCTTGGTGGTATGGTACTCATACACAGCATTGATGAGAGGGAGATGATACTGTGAGCATGATGGGCGATGGATACCATATCCATTTCTTGGGACTAGGAATAAAGAGGCACCATGGATGTGAGCTATGGAAAGGAAGAAGGAAGATGATCAATTCATGATTTCAAGTGTTGTGCAATGAAGAGTAGAGGGAACAACAATGCAAGGATGAAGTAATGGGCAAGGAAGAGATTAGCAAACCTCAGTCTAGTTTCCTACATATGATCCAAACAACAAGTTATGTTATGTAAACCCAGATTAACAGTCTAGCAACCTAAAAGGCTAAAACTAGTTTTTTTCCTTAAATTTCTGATAAAAAAACGTGTATTTACCAAAAACTTATTTCTATTTTATAGATCCAAACAAACAGTAAATGATTGTAGCATGCCGTTTAACAGGGATTTTGTAGCCATTCTTCTTTTTTTAGGAGTTAGTGACTAATTGTCCTTTGTTTATGGCGGTCATAAGCATTAAACTATCATATAATTAAGGGGAATCAGCTCAAAAGGATTAACCCAATTCGTGTCTATTTCTCGTGACTAGAAAGAAAAATGGAAAAAAAAACATATTCACAGGTAGTAAGACTTGGACCAAAGAAAACAACTTCTCATGACTAGACAGAAAGGAACTTTGAGATTGGATAGATAATCTTACTGCGAATATCTTCAAGGAAATCGTGACGGGCCTTCTCGAGCTCATCCTGCTTGTCCGCCCTGAAATCATCAAATTAGCCAAAATAATACAAAAGAGAAGGGATATAAGCAACGATATAGGCACCAATTCCTCCCCAAAACAACAAAACCCTAACCCGGGCGGAAGAATAACAATTCTCATCTTACAGCTTCTCGTTGAGCTCCGCATTGTCTTTCTGGAGTTCGCTGATCCAATCTTTCATGGCTGCATCATCAAAACAAAACGGAAAAACAAACTCAAAGCGGGGGACAAGAGAACAAGCTTTGCTCCCAAAACCCTCTCCTAGCCCCGCCCAAATCGAGTCCAGCCCGGAGATAGGTTCGGCGGGGACTAGTACCATCGTAAAGCTCCTTGAACTGCGCCTCCCGCTTCTCGTCCAGCCCCTCGTCCCGCAGCTTCCGCTTCTGCGCCCCGGCGATGGATTGAACCGGGAAACAATAATTGCAGTGTCATGTCAATCCACCGCGGGCCGGCCATAGAAACGGGATGGGGAAGAAGCGGGCGTGCCCGCGGTACCTTGAGAGCAGCGTACTTCTCCTGGAACTTGGACTCGAGCAGCTCCATCGGCGCAGGGACGGATCCAGAAGCTTCTACACGCGGGTCCGAGCGGGAGCGGCTGTTTGGCTGGAGAGCGGTTGGAAATTTTTTTGAACTCCCACGGTGCGGAGAGTGGGGAACGAGACCCCAGATGCAATTCTGTTTTCTTTCTGTTTCAGAGCCGGCTCGGCTCGGCTGGCTGCTTTGGGGCTTGTTTCAATTCAAAGTGCTCGTCTAGCCCACAGCAGCTGCAACCAGCCCATCGGACAGCTGGTTCTTGGGATGCATAAATAAAAGGGTTTTTTTTTTTTTTTGGATTGGTGCCATTACAATTCTTGAATATCTGAAATATGCCATTACTATTGTTGTATTCGTAAGACTGCCATTACAAATTTGCCATACGTTGAAATTTGCCACTGGATACGGTTGACGGTCGTTTGGGCCCGCCTCGGCAGCCGACGTGGCATACGGTCCCGCCAGATCCGTCCGTCTCCGTCCTGAATGAAACGGCGCGGTCACCTCCGCCCGTCAACCCGTCTCTCTCACTCGCACTCTTCCTCTCGCGCCCGGCTCTAACCCTAACTTAGGCGGCGGCGGTGGCGACTTTCGCGGGCGGCGGCGGCGGCGGCGGACGGAGGGAGCGGCGGCCGGCGGAGGCGGCGGCCCAGCGTACCAAGGTCGGCGCTAGGGGACCCGTCCCAGGGAGTCGCCATGAGCTCGAGCTCCACCGCTGGCGGCATCAGTAGGGGGCAGGTCCCACTACTGGACTGCCCCAAATGCCATGTTCCTCTGATCCGAATCCAGAGCAAGCAAGAGCACTCGTTCAACAAGTGGTTCGTCAAGTGCCCCAACAGCGTACAGGTGAGGATTTGCAGTTTTGAATGATTCATCTTGCATTTGGTTTCAATTTGACAGATTCAGGGTGAGCAGGGTGATCCAAGGACTTGTCGCTGGATCCGTTCGGAGGAGCAGTACGAGTCATATGTGAGAGACGAGTTGAAGAAGCTACAGCTGCAACTGCAAGTGCCCCTTGATTCAGTTAGTGCAGATGCAGATGGTACTGATGATTTGAAGCAACAGCTGGGTGAGGTGAAGCAAAAACTGGATAGTGTTGTAGCTGAGTTTTGGAAACTGAGGAATGAACTTGGCGCCATGCCATCTGTTGATCCAAGTCCAATTCCAAGTATTGAACCAAGGCATGATTTGGGTAATAGGAAAATGCAGATTGTGTTGGATGTATCTGTGTTAGTAGGTGTCCTTGTCGGTGTACTGGTAGGTGTAGTTGTTGCCCAGCTGATGAAGTGAATGCAACAATGAATGGATGTATGAATTGCAGCTGCATTGTATCCTTATTTTAGTTTGGTTTGTATGAACATCAGATTGTGTTGTATGTAAGAACAACAATGAATTGCAGCTGCACTTGTTGCCCAGCTAATGCAGTTTGGTTTCCCTGTTTTTCTGAAATTTCAGCAGCATTTTCTCTCTATTTTTTACCCTTTTGTAATGTCTGACCAAATATGTTCTACAACATCGACCATACACGGAACAGATAACAATAGCATAATGCCTGACATTAAACAGAGTTTTGAAAATTGACCATACAAGTTCACAGCTGAACCTTACATACAAATTAACAGAGTTCCCAGAATGACCAAGAGTTCACAAGTTCACAGCATATAGCACAAGTTCACAGCTCAACCCCAGCTGACCAAAGTTTACAGCTGACCATTACATAGTTCCCAGAATGTAAATACTAAAAGACCACTACATAGTCCAAAAGATGCTCATAAGTTCAGCTAAATTCACTAGTTCACATGCCAAAAGAGGCCATTACATTACATAGTTCTTTAGAAAAGCATTGCACTGGCTGGCCATCAAGCAGTATTTGGTGTTGTACCATCAAAGACCAGCTGCCTGATGCTACTGACTACAGTTGGTGGTGGAGCAGCTGCTGCCTTCATAAGCTTCTTCTTGATGGGAGTCTTCTTCTTCTTATTAGTTGTATTCTTCTTCTTCTTGTTCTTGACTTGTGAAGGTCCACCATCATCAGTAGCAGTCTTCTTCTTCTTGTTCTTGACTTGTGAAGGTCCAGCATCATCACTAGGTGGCCTCTTCCTGTAAAGGTCCAGCCATGAGTTGTTAGTTGTGGTAACACAGAAGTTGAGCAAAATGACAACAGAGAGAATTTCATACCTTTTTGAAGACCCTACACCTCTCTCTCCATCTTCACCTAGCTCTGGCAGCTTGCAAGTTTTGGCAAAATGGCCAAAATCACCACATCTCTTGCACCTGACCTTTTTTCTGGTAGCCCTCTTCTCCATGCATCCTCTGATTCTGACAACCCTTGGTCTGCCTGCACCCCTTCCTAGCAATGAAGGATATACCTTGAAGCCAAGGTTGACAACAGGCCACTGTGATTTGTCTGGTATAGGCTCAATCCTGTCTGCATATGCTGCCTTGAACCTAGCAACTGAGTAGTACTCATGCACATAATCTTCAATTTTGATCCCTCGGTTTGACAGTATCCATGCCAAAGCATGCTTGCAGGGTTTTCCAGTCACCTGCCATTCCCTACATGAGCATTTGTGGTTGTTTAGGTCCACAGTGCATCTTTTGTGATTGTTCCAATCATCCAGGATAGTGACCTCAGCCATGTCATCATCACTAACTTTTACCTTCACCACCTTGAGGTTATGGCTAATCACATTTAAGTCATTTATCACACTAGGGAGGATTCCATCCTCCCACTGCCTAGCAACCTTCTTCCTCAAATACCTTTTCTCCATGATGAGTTCTCTCAATCTATCTACAAGTTCATGTACCAACAACCCTTTGAACTGCTTCACCTGTGCATTGAAGCTCTCAGAGACATTGTTGGTCAAGTAATCACACTTGCTATTTTCAGAAAACCCACATCTGTACCATATCCTATTGTGATGTTTCTCAAGGTACTCTATAGTTTGAGGAGCAAACTCAAATATCTTCTTCATGTGCCATTGAAATAGACCTTGAGTGTAGCTTCTAGCAGCAGGATATAGGTGGTCTGTGAAAACATCACCAGAATAGTGTTTCATAAAGTTGCTGCACAAATGCCTCATGCATTCTCTATTCTCAGCTGTTGGGAACACTGCCCCCACTGCATTCTCTAGTCCTTTGCATGCATCTGAGCAAATTACAAGATTGGGTACATCACCAATTGCTCTGGAAAGTTGCTGTAAGAACCACTGCCAGTTGTCTTCAGTTTCTGAGTCAAAAATTCATATGCTACATGATACAACCAATTGTGTCCATCTACACTTGTAGCTGAAGCTAGCTGACCTCTGTACTTTCCAGTCAGACTAGATGCATCTATACCCAGAAATGGCCTGCATCCAGCTAGGAATCCATCCACACAAGGCTTCAGAGCAACAAAAATCCTCTTGAACCTATTCTTCTTACCAACTTTTTCAACTTCTATCTCTATTAAACTACCAGGTGATACTTGTTCAATCTGAGCAGCCCAATTGAACAAACAACGAAAACTTTCCTCATATTTACCATGAATTTGTTCTAATGCTACCTTCATACCTGACCAAGCTTTTGAATACTTGAGCTTGATGCCAAAGTCCTCTTCCAACTTCTCCTTACCCTCTTTTGGACGTTTTGTTGGATTCTTCTTAAGCCAACCAGCTAACCTATCTGCACACCAGTCCTGTGATGCCATCTTCCCTTCAACTAGTTTTCTAGTTGCACATTTGTGCTCTGCTGGCAGTACTTTGATCTGCACAATCACAATAAGTGAGTGCAAACAAAAAAAATTAGAAATTAACTAGTGCACAGCCAATTACCTCTATTATCTTGCCATCATATATCCTGGATGCATGAATGCGCCAAGGACATCCCTCTGCCTTGCACTTAGCAATATACCTTGTCTTGTCTATTTTTACATCACGGAATTCATAGCCTTTAGTCACAGCATAATGCCTGATAGCTTTCCTGAATGCTATAATATCAGGAAATAACTCCCCCTTCACAATCTTGGGATTTTCTGGGTCATGAATGACATGGATCTCTTCAGGATCAGCATCATTGACCTCTGCCTCAACAGGAATAGCATCAGCATTTTCATCAACATTAGCAGGTGGAGGTGAATTTGTATGAGGCTGTGAACTGCTAGGTGGCTGTGTAGGTGGTACTGGAATGTACAAGCACTCATCATCAATCCCAACATACTCCTCATCATTGTCAAACATATCTGGCTCCCTGTCAGGCTCAAGTTCAGGATTAACTTCAGCCTCCAAGGGAACCTCTTGTGCATCAGCTGGCTTAGATGTTCCCTGGTTAACATTACTGTCACCAGGATTTGGGTTTGCAGTGGATTTTTCAGGATGAATGACATCTATAGGCTCTACTGCATCAAGGTCATCAACAGAGCAAACAGATTTGTCAAATACTCCTACAACAATCTGGCAACTCATCTGGTCCTTATACATCTCAAACATGTCATTCATCTGGAATTGGTTTTCTAGTCTGATATCTTCACACAGCCGTTTATCAAAGAACCAAGCAGTTGCAGACTGACTAGGTGACCATTTGACAGTATTGTTCAAGCTGGTCATCAACAGATCAAATGAAAACGAGCCTATCTCGACATCCCACTTAATGATAGAGCCCTTTGTGTAAGCTTTCCTACCCAAAGAGTCAGTCGTACAGAATCCTTCCACTTTAATCTCTAGCGAAAACAATGCAACCCTAACATCCAAATACCATCAAAATGTGGACACGCCAAAGCCAAGATCCACACATAATCTATTCGATTCTATGGTCAGGAAGGATAGGGAAGTACCTTGAGTCGTCGTCCTCCATCGCCGCTGAACCGCGCACGAAGGCGTCACCCATTGGTGACCACGCTAATCCATTGCCTCCCAGGGGGACGGGTCCCCTAGCGCCGCGACCTTGGTACGCTGGGCCGCCGCCTCTGTCGAAGCCGCCGCCGCCGCCGCCGCCGAAGTCGCCACCGCCGCCGCCCTAAGTTAGGGTTAGAGCTGGGCGAGAGAGGAAGAGTGCGAGTGAGAGAGACGGGTTGACGGCGGAGGTGACCGCGCCCGTTTCATTCAGGACGGGAGACGGACGGATACGCTGGACCGTATGCCACGTCGGCCTACAAGGCGGGCCCAAACGACCGTCAACCGTATCCAAGTGGCAAATTTCAACGTATGGCAAATTTGTAATGGCAGTCTTACGAATACAACAATAGTAATGACATATTTCAGATATTCAAGAATTGTAATGGCACCAATCCAAAAACCCCTAAATAAAAGTCTGCATTTTCTGTTTCCCTAGTGGCTAGCTCGGGAGTGCTTTAGAGTCTCATTGGTTGGAAACCAATTTTTGTTCAATAAAAATAAGAGTAATAACTTGTCAAAGTTGAAGCAATCAAGGTGGTGAGTCAATTTTTTGACCATCAACCAAATGAAAACTAAAATTTTGGATATGCCCTCATTTTGGTTGGACAAAAATTAACTTCTAACCAATCGGGCTCTTAATCTTCATGAAAACAAACAGGTCCAACTATATTCGTTGGATCTCTAAAAAAAAATTGTATCATATAGCTTAGAGACGGGATAGGATTCTACACAGGCTTTAGGATGTCGAGCATGTGACTCAGCTCAGCTTGTTTCTGGTTCAAGCTAGCTTATTCTGCTCATGGGCCAGTTTGTTGTTGTTGTTATTACAGCTAAAAGGAAGAGGTGTTTAGAATACAGGAATTCATATAATAAGAGAGTCATAAAATAAAACAATAAAAGATTATTATTAGTGTCTAATGATAATATGTTAATTACATAGTTTGTCCATATTTCTCTTGCATGTGGGACCATTGGCCCCCATGGACTCAAACCCATGATGGTTCATTGCACAATAATAATGTTGTAGCTCACTCACGGTCTCATCTCTTCCTATTGCTAGCACGGATAAGCTCCACTCTTGTGTCTCTTTTGATTCGTACAAAATCAACAATGGAAAATGAGTTGCTAGCATGACTGGATGTTTTTTTAGAACAACTGACTGAATTCTTTTTCCTATATTTTTGTTCATGCATGGGAACCGTTCCTCATAAATGGAAGTTGCAATTCCTTTGTTCCAAACAACAAAGTGCAAAGCCTTTTTATAGGATGAATTCTTCTATGTTTTCTTTGAAAATCCTTTGATCTAAACAGGGCCTCAAAGTATAACTATAGCAACAAAAAAACAACTGTGAGGGCCATGAATTGCCAAAATCAAATCCTAATCGAGTTAATAATTAAATCTAAGTAGACTATAGTTTAACTGAACAAAAATCAAATTGAAACAGTGGAGGAAGTTGGTGGCTTGCTCTGTTGAAATATTAGGTGGTTTCCAGATTAATTCTATAAAACAAATCATGATGAACTGAACAACTAGATTAAGCATGTTAAACAAACTTGCATGATACAAACTCATATCATAGATCATAGCATGATTCAATATCATATAACATATCAAAAATTGTATGATCATAGCAATAGGTGTAAGCACAACTAGCACACCAGATAGATTGAACATATTGGACAATATAGACAATAAGATTAGATCACGGAATAATACCTGCTGTTCGTAGATAACAGCGTGATGGAAAGGTTCCGAAGGCGAAGTCAAGATCCTCCAGTCATTTGTCGCTATCGTCGATCGGCGGCGGTGGGAGAGCTCGAAGAAGGCGATGATGAAGACGACGCCGAGACGTAGCGCCTCCTGTCCTCGATGGTAGACAAGCCGTGATGAAAATTGGGAGCAGTCGCGCGAAGAGCGCTTCCCAAAAAACTTATTCGCCTTTTCCCGGTGCAGGATCGCAAAGATGAAGGTTCCGGAGACCTGCTCACCCGGTCGCTAGTGCACGCAAACGATCGAGTTGGAGATGGGGCGGCGGCAAAAGTAAAAAAAGAGAAAAATATTGATTTACTACTTTAGGATTTTTAAATTGAAACTCCTATTTGTAGTTTTTTGTGTGTCTTTTCCCATGAGGCTTGGCACATATATATGGAGAAAAATCCCCTACTTTCACATCAACTAGCACTATGGTACTATTGATGTTGCACCTTTCCACCTCTTCTCTTAGGCTTAAACAATAAATCCCATTAGGGAACACAAATATTAGGTCTCTGAGATTTATTAGGAATTTCTGAATTATTATTGGACCAAGCCCATATACATAAATTCCTACAATCCCCTACCAGATCTCAAATACCCATTTAGAAATTTGCCTGTTCTCACTACTGTTTGATATACCAGTGTTTCGGCAGAGACTATTAAGTTGAACTTCCGTCTAGAACTTTAAGCTACACTTATCCACAACTTGAACAATGGACTATGCCTTGAATTATAAGTTTTGTGCGAACAAGCTTTGCTCAAAGCTAAACTAGTACTTGGCTGCCAGTAGCCTTACTCCGTGGGTAGAGTTTATACGTCATACTCCTTGGTTTCTTCCTGGGCTTACTAGAGATCACCCAAGTCTTATAGACTGCGACGTTTTAACAGTCAAACTCATATAGTATGCTCTTTCAAGAATGCTCTGTAGGACAGCATCTTCGTTAATAAAGCCAATAGAACATATTAAGACATTCGCCAACCTACCATACAGTGCCTTATTGCATTAAGAGCATTGCATCTTTACATAGAGAGGGTTATAATTTATACTCTCCTCAGTTTACGAATAGCTTGTTCTTTCCATGTCCTTAGTCGCGGGATCTCCGATCAAAAAGGATGGGTTACTACTACTGTAAACTTATATGGGTCTCATACCCATCTCCCTAGATGCAATTTCTATCACATTTCGTGATAGCCCTTTTGTAAAGGGATCTGCCAGTTTTTTATCTGTCTGTATATAAGATGCAGTTATTACTTTGGAGTTTCTCAATTTTCTGACAGTCTTCAAACGTCTTTTAACGTGTCTTATTGATTTCGCATTATCCTTAGCACTATTCACTTTAGTGATCACTGTTTGATTATCACAGTTCATAAGGATAGCCGGTATTGGTTTTACGACCACCGGCAAGTTAGACAAGAGCTCACGCAGCCACTCTACCTCTGCAGATGCTGTATCCAAAGCAGTAAGTTCTGCTTCTATAGTTGATTTAGTCAAAATAGTCTATTTACAAGACCTCCATGATACTGCGCCACCTCTAAGAGTAAAGACATATCCGCTAGTGGCGTAGATTTGATCAATATCAGAAATCCAGTTCGTATCACTATATCTCTCTAGCACAGCTGGGTGCCCAGAATAGTAAATCTCATAACTCATTGTACCTTTAAGATAAAACAAGACCCTTTCTAGTACATGCCAATGATCATCACCCAGGTTGGACATATACCTACTCAACTTGCTCACAGCAAAAGAGATATCCAGTGCAGTTGCGCTTAGCTAGATACATGAGTGAACCAACAATTTGAGAGTACTTCAATTGATCTTTGGTACACTTCTTATTCTTTCACAATGCCACATTAGGATTATAAGGTGTTGGAGAAGGCTTTCTATCCATAAAGCCAAATCGGCTCAGGACCTTCTCAACATAGTGAGATTGCGATAAATTAATCCCACTCTCTTTCTTAATCAGCTTAATGTTTAGAATTACATCAGCTTCTGCTAGATCTTTCATATCAAAACTCTTTGATAGGAAAGACTTGACCTCATTTATAACATCCATATTTGTTCCAAAGATTAGAATATCATCAATATATAAATATAGTATAACAGATTGGCCCCCACTATGTCGATAATATACACACCTATCAGCTTTATTAACAGCATAACCGGCACTAGTTAACGTAGTGTCAAACTTCTCATGCCATTGTTTAGGTGCTTGTTTCAACCCATATAGAGATTTTAATAATTTACTCACCTTCTGCTCTTCACCTTTTACTACAAACCCATCAGGCTGATCCATATAAATCTTCTCATCCAACTCTCCATTTAAGAAAGTTATCTTCACGTCTATTTGATGAACGAGAGGACCATATGAGGCAGCCAAGAAGCCTAGCCTTGTACTTATCAATAGTACCATCTGGCCTAAGCTTCTTCTTAAACACCCACTTACAACCAATTGGTTTACAGCCAAAAGGTAGCTCAGACAACTCCCAAGTTCCATTAGAAAGAATCGAGTCCATCTCACTACAAACTGCTTCTTTTCAATCATCTCGCACGGAGATGCATATGCCTCTGTAATAGAGGTAGGAGTATCATCCACAAGGTACATAATGAAATCAGTGCTAAAAGATTTTGCAATCCTTTGTCTCTTGTTCCTCACAGGAACTTTATTATCATCCTCCTCAAAAACTTCTTTAAGTGATTGCTCAAATGACTCAACAGGAGACTCGATAGGTATAGAAAAATCGGGAGCCAATTCAGGAGGAAAATTCAGTATTGCTACGCATATCTTTTAAAGGAAATATGTTCTCAAAAAATATAGCATCATGAAATTTAAAAATTGTATCAACATGCATATCGGGAACTTCAGAACAATGGTATCATCATGAGATTTTCTTCGTATCAATTATCCAGCCTTCTATGAACAATGGTAGGTCTTATGAAATCTCGGGGACGAGATTTTTGTTAGGGGGAAGGAGCTGTATCATTCTAAATGTTAATCAAGTGCATCGCATTTGCATCATGCATAAAGCACCATTTTGCACTTAATCATAATCATGAGCTATTGCAAGTTCTATGTGTGCAATGTATATGTTTGAGTAACCATCTCCAAAAGTGGGTTAAAAATATTTAGATTTATGTTTGAGATAGGATTTATATACAACTTTTTGCCAAAACATGCTCACATGTGATGATAATATCAATTATGCTTGTTATCAAGTTGCTAAGTACCTTAGAAAGTAAGTGTATGATTTATTCAGTTTTTTGGGGTTAAGCCCTAAATGAAAGTTGTAGTACAAAATATATGCAACAACTTTTATTTAAGGCTTTAGAGCTGAATCCCATCCTAAATTGCTCAATTAGTGGCCCTAGATTTGAATTTGAAGAAAAATCAGGAAAGGGACTTAGAATTCTTCTGTCTGGAAATCCAGCAATTAAGTTCAATGTTCAGGGCTATGTATTTTTAATTTTCATGAACCAAAATCTGGAAACTAGTTCACCATATGTTGGTACAAAACTTGTACTTTCATACCATGGAATTAGTTGAGCTTAATTATGGTTGTTTTGGTTCTTAATTAATTGCCTAACATAGCTAATCAATATATTTGGAACCCTGCTTAACTGAATGAGACTGAATGGTTGGATGCCGTGTGTTTTTAGGGTGGTTTAGAGCTCTATAGTTTGCAACCCGAGCTGTTTTAGGCCTTGGTCTTTTAATCAAAGTTGTAGCCCACATATAGGAGATCACCATGGTGGAGTTGGATTGCAATTTGATGACTTGAGTAGAGAATGGGAGAGAGGAGAAATAGGCGTTTTCAGTCATGCACAGTAACTGCAGCAGCAACTTCTCGTCGGTTCCCCGGTGCCCGCCGGCGATTGGCCGCCGTTGCCACGCCCGGTCCCAGGAATAGTTCGCGTTGTGTTGGCCTATGATGGGTGGAGAGCTCGTGCTCATGCCCATACCGCCGCCGTCGGCTGGCCGGTAGCGACGCCGCCTTCTCCTTCCTTCCTTCCTCTGTTCACCGGCGCCATGGGGGCGGCCATCCGGGGCTTCGCGAGCACAGACCCCACTTATTTGCTAGCCACGTGCTCCAGCTCGTAATGGCGCTGGCCACCTCTCCATGCCGCCAATCCCTATATAAAGCTCACACCGGCCGCCGTCGCCATTTTTTTCTTCTTCTGCTCACTGACGACCGAGAACCCTTCACCGTTGAAATTCGCACTCGTTGTTCCATTGCCATCCAATTGCACTTGACAGTCGCTCCGTAATTCCCTTGCGCATCGATTGCACCTGGTGTTGTCGTTTGACATCGACCGAGTCGCCGGAATCGTAGTCCCTTCTTCACGGCCGGCCGAAGCGCCGCCGTGATCGGGTCCACCGTCGACTCGTTTCCACAGTGAGCCAAAGCCCATGCCAACTAATGTTTTAGGTTCTCTCTGAGCTATGTATCGTAATCGGTTCGTCCTTTTCATCTCTATTCCACAGGACACGCCGGAACATCGCTTGACCGCCGTGTTCACGCCGCCGCCGTCGACCTCCACACCGTACATCTATCTCCGCCGTGTCCCCGACCGGACCAGTGTTTGTTTAGTGTTCGTGGTAAGCCCCTAGACGTGTCATAGCCCCGGGTTTGATCTCTATTCTGTCCTAGACATCGGGACGCGCTGCGCCGGTGAGCCTTGCGCCGCCGTGCCGCCATCACCATCACCGAGTTCACTAGAAGCAGTTTTTGATGGATTGGTTAGTCAAGGAGATTCGGGAGAGTGAGGAAACACCGTAGCCATTCTTGATACCATCGGAGAATCACCGGAGTGCCATCGTCGTTTTGGCAGCGCCGCCGCGCCGCCATGGCCGTCGGTGTGCTTGCCCTAGAGCTTGTAAGGGCTAACCAACCCCATAGACAGACGCGGAGTGTCGAGGGGAGTGCACCGGGGGGGTGATCTCGTCGCCCGGCGACCTCGCCGTCGTCGAGTAATCGCCGTCAACCATCGGTGCCGCCCCAGCCAGCGCTGGGGCACACTGTGCGCTGACCAGCGGGACCCACCTGTCGGCTGTCGGCTGTCCTTGCCGAGAAGAGCACTGTGCGCTGCTGTTTTCACTTTTATTTGAATTTCCAAATAGTGCTGCAATTTGTCTTTTTTGTATAAAATTTATTTGAGCTCAAAAATTATGAAAATTTTTGTGTGACTTCCCTGTGATGGAATATATGTGGAAAAAATATAAAACCTAGAAAAATAGTTATTTTTGTTTGATCTAAAATTGCTCCTTTTAATTAATAAATGAACATTTCATGATTTTTATAGAATAAAATATTTATCCAAAAAATCATGAAAATTATTTTACACTTATTACATGACATCATCAATCTATAAAAAAGTTTGAGAAGAATTTGAGAATGTTTTATAAATTCCTTATTTCCAAAATTAGGAATAAAAAGGAAAAGAAGGGTATATGATTTCATGTGCGTATGGTTTTTGTTGTTTTATTTTTATACTTTGCTGTTTCAATGTCATAGAGTACTATTTATCTAATTAATGCTCTAAGTAGATTATTGATGCTTTGATCTATTTGGTATCCTAATTATTAAGGTGCATAAGTAGGTATGTATGTATGTATAGTTTTTATATAGCCAGAAAGGGTAATCCTGAGATGGTCATGTATGACTTTTAAGATTAAGTGAAGACCTTGAATCATAAAACCCATTGATCCTCGGCATCTCCATTGTTTAGTGGTAACAATCTGAATATGCTAGTTGATGATTGATGAATGTTCCTTTATAGTAGTTAAAATGTTTGTTCCAGAGAAGAGATATGCACATATTCAGTGTGCTTTAGAAACAAGTGAGATGTACTCTCTTTTTGTCTAACTCGATAACATAGTGTTGTCATCAGAGAAAGAGAATTGCACACATGGAACCTTATATAGCTTTCCATCATTACTATTAACATGATCATCGCATCACGCATCATTTCATGTCATACCATGTTATCGTTATGCACGCTATATGCACCTTGATATTGATGCACCACATACATTCATATAGGATCCGAGGGAGAACCTACCATCGAGTACAGCGTGATCGAGGAGGATCCGCAGGAGTCTCCACCCAGGAGGAGAAGAAGGAACCATCGACTGCTGCCGGAGTGCCCAAATCACGGTCCCTCCACTTTTTTTGAGGCAAGCCCCGGAGCATTCTATTAACCTATTCTATTTTAAAATGCAATTATTTACTCTTATTTACTTTACGTTATATATTACGTCTATAGGCATTGCGTGATACCGTTGTTGCATGAATCCCTTGTCCACCCAAATATACCTTTTCCATTCCACTAGTTTGGATAGATAGCTTTAATGCTTAGCCATGCCTAGATGATTAGAAGACGGATGATTCCTGTCATCCACAACCCGAGGTTGGTACTTGTGATGTCCTTGATCATATGGTGGGTAATAATTGGAGACCGGACGGAATTTTGGTGTTTTCCGTGCGTGTCGATTAAGGACCGAGCTATATTGCGGATCTAGGTGTGAGATTGAACGTACCTTCACATAACCGCCGAATAACTCGTTTTTGACGGTAAAACCTGGTTAGCTTATTCGAGGTAGTTCTTGAACCGCTTATGCATTCTTGGGGGACGATCGGAAGGGGAGGGCTTGTCTAAGACCCTGCGTGACTACGGGCTACGGGCTGAACGGGCATACCTTGTGAGGATGCAGTACCATGAGTTTTACATAGCGTGATCAAGCCTATCTTTCGAATAGAGCGAGCAGTGACTCGAGCAGGCTTTGGTCCGGCTTGCGAGAGTGTGTGATACGGGCTTTACCCAGCTGGTGTAATCGATTCGAATCGCCGTCTCTCCCGGATAGTGAGAAACTCATACCGACGACCGCAGAGACGTAGTTAAGAAATGATAACTAAATGCCGAGATTGGACCGAATTATACTTGATGCCTCACTTAATAGAATTGTTTGCCATAAGTGTAAAAAAAGAGCGTAGTCAATGCAAAGGTAGTTCTAAATAGCTAAAGTACACTTGACTTGTAACAATTGAAATAAGGATCAAATTTAGTAAGCAATTTCTGCAAAGCTTGCTAGCCGACAAACTTTTCTTTCATGCTTGTCATGTACCCTTGGAGCCTTTATCTTTTCTCTGTCGGGTAAGTCTTGTGGAGTACAATTGAGTACTCAGGGTTTTACCCATCGTTGCAGGTGACATGCTATATGAGGGTTATTGCGTCACGTGCTATAATCCTGTGGATAATGTGGATGAGTAAAGGCCATGGCTATATCTATAACTCCATCACCTTGCTTGTATATGAGGTTTGAATAAAACTGGTGTTGTAAGAACACTTATATTATTATAGTTGAAATAAAGTCTACTTTGATGTAAAATATTTGAACCGGTTTTGTACTACCATATGTAACCAGTGTGTAATATATTTTATGTTCCGCTGAATACTCTGTATGCTGATGAATGATGTACCTTAATCATGATCCTGGTTGTAAGTTGATTTACCGAGGTCCTTCGTGACACTCGGCGGACTACCGGATTTATTCGAGAAGCGGTGTATGCGTGTCAACGTTATTAACGGTGACAGTTACGCTTAATCTCGGATAGATTGGTTGGTTCTGTCACAAATAGGGAGGAGTCCTCTCGTGAATAATACTATGTTCCGCACAAAACTCATCAAATATTATAGAAAAATATTCACCACCACGATCTGACCTTAGACGCTTAATCTTTCTTTCTAGTTGATTTTCAACCTCTGTCTTAAAGATTTTAAAATAGTATAATGCCTCATCTTTAGTTTTCAGCAAGTAAATATAGCAAAATCTAGAAGCATCATCAATTAACGTCATGAAGTATCTCTTTTCACCTTTAGTCAACACACCATTCATCTCGCAGAGATCAGAATATATGAGTTCTAGAGGTACCAAGTGTCTCTCCTCCGCGGCCTTGTGAGGCTTTCGAGGTTGCTTAGATTGCACACAACTATGACACTTAGAACCTTTGGCAATGGTAAAATCTAAAATTAACCGTAGGCTAGATAAATATGACATCAAACTAAAATTCACATGACATAAATAAGAATGTCAAACACTAGAATTATCATTAATTGTGCCACAAATATGATTGACCGACTTATTACGTAAATCTGCTAAACTTAGGCGCAACAAGCCTCATAATCATAGCCTTTACCAATAAATTGTTCATGCTTAGACATAACTACTTTATTGGACTCTAATACTACTTTAAACCCATCTCTTAATAAAAGAGAAATGCTAACAAGGTTTTTGTGAATAGTAGGGACATGCTGCACGTTCTTCAGTTGCACGATCTTTCCTAAAGTAAACTTCAGATCTACCGTGCCAACACCACGAACAGAAGCATGTGACCCATTCCCCATCAGGACGGAGGAACCTTGGAGCTTTTGGTAAGAAGAAAACAAAGAGATGTCAGCACATACGTGAATATTAGCACCCGTATCAACCCACCAGCTAGGTGATTGAAATACTGAAAGTACAGTAGGAAAATTACCATACCCGTCATCAGCATTAGATGCAGTCACGAGGTTGACCTTATTCTCTTTACGGTCAGCATCCTTAGGACACTCCTTAGCAAAATGATCAAGATCACCACAAGTGAAACAAGGCATCTCAGACTTGTCTTTCTTTTTTCTTCTTGAAGGCAGTAGTAGCTTTGGCATTGAAAGTATGTTGCTTCCCTTTTCCTTTGTTCTTGCCTTTGAAATTTTTCTGGACAAAGTGGACGCTATGATTCTCCTCGTTCCCCTTCTCAGTATTGTCCTTAACCCGAGCCTTCTCTTCAACATCAAGAGACTGAATCAGGTTTTCAACCGATATTTTCTGTCTCTTGTGTTTAAGACTTGTGGCGAAGTTCCTCCACGAAGAAGGCAACTTTGCAATAATACAACCAGCTACAACTTCATTGGGTATAACATACTTAAGGAGTTCAAGTATCATAGCCAGGTGTTGTATCTCATGACCTTGCTCGACTACAGATTTGTTAGCAACCATCTTATAGTTATGAAAGCTCTCCATGATGTACAGTTCTTTGCCTACATCCGTAGCACCATAAGTAGTGTTCAGATAATCCCACAGAAGCTTTGCGTCTTTATAGTGCATCACAACATCATAGATATGATCAGATAGCACGTTACGCATAGCTCCCACAAAGATATCATTGGCTTTCTGGAATCTACTCCGATCTTCATCAGAGAGATCTCCCTCGGGTAAGCCATCTTTGACCCGAAAACTTACATGGCAGTAAGCCAATGCGTGACCTTTGCTGACCACCTCTTAAAGTGCGTACGGAGAATTTTTTCGGCCAAGCATCAACAAAACTAGCCATAGATACTGAAAAAGACCTATAATAAGGTTTTTGGATTGTTGAAATATTAGGCAATTTCCAGATTAATTCCATAAAATAAATCATGATGAACTGAACAACTAGATTAAGCATGTTAAACAAACTTGCATGATACAAACTCATATCATAGATCATAGCATGATTCAATATCATATAACATATCAAACATAGCATGATCATAGCAATAGGTGTAAGCACAACTAGCACACCAGATAGATTAAATATATTGGACAATATGGACAATAAGATTAAATCACGTGAATAATACACGTTGTTCGTAGATGACGGCGTGATGAAAAGGTTTTCGAAGGCGAAGTCAAGATCCTCCGGTCATTTGTCGCTATCGTCGATCGGCGACGGTGGGAGAGCTCGAAGAAGGCGACGATGAAGACGACGCCGAGGCGTGGCGTCTCCCCGTCCTCGATGGTAGACGAGCCGTGATGAAAATTGGGAGCAGTCGCGCGAAGAACGCTTCCCAAAAACCTTATTCGCCTTCTCCCGGTGCAGGATCGCAAAGATGACGGTTCCGGATACCTGCTCACTCGGTCGCTAGTGCACGCGAACGATCGGGTTGGAGAGCGGGCGACGGCGGCACAAAGAGCGAGAAGAAGAGGAAAATATTGATTTACTACTTTAGGATTTTTAAATTGAAACTCCTATTTGTAGTTTTTGGTGTATCTTTTTCCATGAGGCTTGGCACATATATATGGAGAAAAATCCCCTACTTTTACATCAACTAGCAATATGGTACTATTGATGTTGTACCTTTTCACCTCTTCTCTTAGGCTTAAACAATAAAGCCCATTAGAGAACATAAATATTAGGTCTTTGAGATTTATTAGGAATTTCTGAATTATTATTGGGCCAAGCCCATATACATAAATTCCTACATGCTCTTCGATGGGAATTCTGGCCGTCTATGGCCAACGACCTGCATCCTACGCGGCGCAAAATGAAAAGGAGCAGTTGAGTCATTGGTTCTCTCCTGGGTGGAGCTATCCGTCCTAGGTGTTTAATTTTGGTCGCCAAGGCCAGGATCACATGTCTGACAGGTAATGCCTGGGAGGTCACAAAACCAAACAGGCCTTGAACACATAAGGGGTCTATTTATTTGCATGATTAATCTCGGGTCATTCTATGAGCTTCTCTAGGAAACAAGACAAGAAGGGGCTAGCCAATAGGTGCAAATTGCTATGTTTGTTTCTATTTTATTCCAGAATATGTAGATATTTGGATTGATACTTAGTTGTCGAGAGGTTGCTCAAGGAGGTTGATCACACCTAGGGGTGCTCTAATTGTGTAGATGGTCGAGTTAATAAATCTTGTATTTGGTGATTGGGACAGTGAGCTGGTGAGAGAGATTTTCATGGACGAAGATATACCAGAGCTATAGGGAGGGAGAACACTTTGGCTTGGCATTTTGATAACTATGGGCGGTTTAGTATAAAGAGTGCATATAATGTTTGTCGAGCTAATATTTTGTGTGCAAGGTGCCAAGTGGAGGCATAAGGGAAAGGGACAGTGGCAATGAGCCAGACCCTATTTGGGGAAAAAAAATTGACCATTAAAGTGTTCCAACAAATTGAAACATTTCCTATGGTGTATGGCATATAACAGCCATGTGCTTAGGTGTAACCTTGTTCATTGAAAAATGTCCAATCTGTGTTCTATGGGAGTGTTTGGTAGCCTGGGCTACCCCATATCCAGGTTCCAGTTATGCAGCTGCAACGTGTTTGGAAGCCTGCTTAGGCCCTTAGCCAGGCCCCCTTGTGCACCGACAGGGCCTTGGCTCGGCTTAGCGAAAAACGCTTTTTCCGCAAGCCGCTTGGCTACGGCGTCCGTACACACCGGCCCCGCGCATCTCATCACCGCCGTAGCTCTCACCCGTGTTGTCGAGTGCCGACCATAACTATTGGGCATAGATCTCCGGTGTCGTTGTTGACGGTCCTTAACGCCTATTTTATACCATCAACTATTGCTCAATATAACATGATATCAACCATAAAACATAGTTGTAGGGTTTGATTCTAACGAGTTCCACGAGTTGTGTTGTTCTCGATCATTTTGCAGGTATATCCAATTTTGCACAGAATAAAAGTATCGCAAATGATGATTTGGAGTGCACCATTGTGACAGGCTCGTCGAGATGATCAAAACGGACATATCATTTGCTATATTCGGAGTCCGGAGTCAAAAGATATCAATTCTACACCGAAACCAACACTAGAAGACTCTAGAAGGCACCAGAAGGCGATGTACCGAAGGTGGGACCCACCTGCCACAGGGTGGGGCCGCCCGGCCCTACCCCGGGGCCGCCCGGCGCCCTCTGGAGCCCATTCATGGCCCGCTTCGACGGACGGCCTCTTACCGCCTAAGGGTTTACATCTCCACTATTGCCGAAGTCGAATTAGTCCCACATCGCCTGTCTAGAAGAGGTGGAGGCTTTTCTAGACTATAAATAAAGAGGTAGACCCCCCTCCCTGAGGGCACCACATTATTAGAGATGTAGAGGCGTCCCTTGAATGGATGACCTCTCATCTCTAGAGAATTAGGGCTAGACATTCCAATGTAGTTCTAGTTGAGAGTTAGGGAGAGCGGCGCTACGACCGGGTTCCGGAGGAGTCTTCGGAAGAGTGATCAGAATTTTGGTATGTCTTTGTATTTATTCTTTGTAAGACTTATGCTTTAATATATTTTATCTTCTCTATTTACTTTTATGCATTACATTTAATTGGTTAGTATAGTTGTTATACTTTAGCATAGGATCTCCGCCCGTATCAGGTGCTCTAGTTATTAATTGTGACTAGGGTAGTAATTGGTAGTGTAGACATGGAGTCTAGGCTATATATTACCTGAGATTGCACCCAGTCCAACATATAGTTGTGGTAGCCACGTGTGGTGACAGCCACGACGGCCGACGTATTCCACCATGTTAGGGTTGGTGTTTGTAGGACCGTAGTCGGAGCTTCCTAGTCCCTTTCTCACCCCCTTTCCGTGACTAGTGTTTCGATGTCCCGAAGTGTTATTGTGTGATTGCTTTACCTTCCATAAATCAGTTATTATAGAACCCAAGTAATAGAGAAGTATTTAGAAACCTTAAACTCTCCCGTTGTCCTCTCACTTTAGCTATTTACTCTTTTATCATAAAATTCTCCCGTGTGTGTCATATATGCATAATTCCTATCATCTATCATTTACCCCTACTTTAGTCTAGTTGGTGTATTAGTTAGTAGATACATGATGGTGAACTATCAATGTCTTTATCCATTGTTTCCCAGTGGTAAAATATAAATAACGATACCCGGAATACTCCCCGGTAAAAAATGCTACAATGGTTTTCTGCGGCGCTTTTGCGGAATCCTTCATATTTTAGTTGTGCATAAGAAATACCAACAAACATTTTTGGCGTCGTTGCCGGAGATAGATAGGGATTTACATCTATTTCTAGTAGCGACGTTAGAAATGTCAACAAGCATTTTTGGCGCCGTTGTGGGGAAACAATTGGCGTAAAGATTTTGATATTGATCTTGATGTACGCTAATCTAGTTCGCCACTAGCTTTAGTAGGATTACCCCTGTTTTGTTGAGTTGTGGAATAAGCGGGATATCAACCATTTCAACCTTCTAACGAAATTCCACAAGAACAAGACATTGAAGATATTGAAGAAACCGGGGGTGCCCAAACATTCATGATCCATCAACAATAAAGCCTCGCCATCTCACGGTATGTATAAATATTTATATATATTATTCTAACCATGTGTAGATTGGAAAAGAAAAGTCATCATCACATGAATTCAAGGTTCATCATATGTGATGAATAAAGACGCTGCGCTAATCATAAATACCATTGTGATTCATGGTAAGTATGATCAAGAAACGTGAGAAAGTCTTGCTCATAGACTTTAAATTTAATGAGTAGTTATCCTGTTGCATTCTATTGCATGTTTACTTTGAATAATCTATGCATTTACTCCATCTCATATCAAATCCATAGCATGTTTAGTTTCTTGCACATATGTATGTCACTTGCATCTCTACTTAAAAAAAAAAAAAAAAATACTCTCACCATACATGATCATGCTTTCATCTCTATTTGAGTAAATCTCTATATGCTCTCATGCTACCTTGTTTGCTATAGTATGCTTAGGTTTGGAGTATCTTCATACATCTTTTAAATGAAGCATGGTGCTTAGTTTATGAGTGGTGATCTTAATTCCAAAGGCTTTTAAATTAAGCGTGGTGCTTAGGTTAAAATATCATTCTAAATCAAATTAGACGTGGTGTCTAGGTTGATTTTTGAACCGAAAGTATGTTTTAATAGACACTATATATTTTGTTGGACTAACCCATGCAGGAAACTCCTAAATTCAATTTGGGTAAGTCAAGAGATAAACTCACATCAGAGATGAATCAAGGCATGTGATGAAGTCCAATAACTTTGCACAAAAGAAAGACACAGCTCATTCTCCATAGAAGAGTAGTAAGTATCAAAGTTTATTCACTTAATCTTTTATTGCAAGTTACCTTTACCTTGAACCGTATAAAAGTGCAGCCACCAACAACATTTGTTAGAAGAAATCTATGCTAAAGTAATCCTAAAAGTCCATCCTTTCATTAGCATAGATGAAATTCACATGAATTATATGGATCATAACCCATATGCCAAACTTGTTGCAATCCTTCGGGTATGTGTCCACTAATATTTATGCAGGGAAGAAAGAATAAATGTCGATCATGGTTTAAAAACGAAGAAAAAGGAGAACAAGTGTATAGAAAGGACTAAGATGGAAAGAAATAGATGAAAGAACACTTCAACGCCTTCTACACTTTACCATGATAGTGGACCAATCATCTTGCAAGACATAAGGTATGTTTATCTAAGCCTCATGCAACTTTAAACTATATTCAATATCTTATACCACGTCGTTAATCCATACCTTATGTCATGCTTAATTTGCTAAAACTTAAAATAATGTGGTTCACCTACATATTCTTGGTTCTATTCGAATAAATATCTTTAGTCTTTTGAACTTTCTTAGTCTATTATGAGTATGCTTTAGAATATTACTTAAACATTATAACATCAAAGCATATTTGTATAAGAATTTGGCTGTATATATAGACTATCCTCTCCTGTATAAAAATATTTAAATCATATTAGGAGATTTCATAGAATCAAATCAAGATTAGAGGTATTCTTCAAAATTATATCTTCGCCTTAACCTTGTTGAAAAATTTAAAGTAATGGTGAATCATTTAAAATATGAGCTACAGATTAATCTTTAACTACTTGGCAAACACTATCCACACTTTAAATAGATAGTATATTCCTTCGGGTATGTGTTGTCTACTAATCCCTTGCAGAGAAGAAATAATGAGAGAAGCAAAAGTTTAAAAGAGTGAGAAAGAAGTACAATATAGGAGACAAGATGCTAATGATCAACTCAAAATGCAAGGAAGGAAAAAACCATTGAAATTCATCTACCTTTTACCACATGGTGTTATCATGCTCCAGTAGTAAAGGTAACATATTAAAGGTAAGTGGTCATCATTTTCTCTTGATCTTGGAGTATACATCATAGCACTATTCTCTTGATTTCAATCTTAACCAAATGAGCTCAAATATGATATATCTTATTTTGGAAGATGAACAATCCTTCCATAGGTTAAGTAACTCCACTCTTTTATCTCATAAGCTTAAATGTTATATTTATACTTTTGATATTCTCACCCAAGATGTAAATAAACAATATGAAAAGACATCAATCTTATTGTGTCTAAGGTTAGAGAATGAAAAAAAAATTCTAGTTCTGTTGGTGTTTTTCCACCAATAGAGCCCGTGCACTTGATCTCTACCTTGTCTTTATGAGCAGAACCCACTTCAAGCAAAGTGTGGGGAGATTCCCCAAATTCTACAAGTGGGAGTTCTAAACTAGTAACAAGGATGCACATAAGATTGGCTTTGAGATGCTAACAAAAAGAAAGGAAGAAGGTGGCACCACCATTGGAAACGCCACTAGTGGATACACCACCTCAATCCTCATCCTTAGAAGCAAACCGAAGTACTCGATCAATGAACTACTGCAAGGAGGAGTCCAGTTCGGAGGACTCAAAACATCGAATCCTCGCCGTGAGGTAACATCGGTGGTTATTCATATTTACTTTCTTACATTACATGATTTATTTTCTCTTAACCATATTTACTTTTCTACATTAGTATTGCATAGAAAATAATAAAAATAAATAGATATGCATTAGGTTGCATTCATGCATCTAAAAAAAAAAAATTTAAGCCCCATATGAAACCTTTATAGCGTAAAAAAGTTATAGGAGTTCTCACTGTGGTGGCCTACAAAATAAAAAAATACATATAATACATTTGTACTTTCTGCATATAAACCTATAAAATCTAAAAATATTAATTGAGCATCCTGCCCCAATACTGTTATCATAAACATACTTTAAAACCTCGACAACACCCAATCCTCTAAAACGGCTAACCTCTAACGTTTTATCCTAATACCGTTCCACGAGTTACGGTGTTTTGTGAGAGCTTTTCGCAGGATGACTCCAAGAGCTAGCTCACTCGGGGAATCTTTATCTTCATCACTTGAAGCACATCTCTCCGACACACACGGTGACCTGCGTGTGAAGGAAGTAACTTCTTAAGTGATGAGATTGAAGTATTCCTGGTAACACTTGCTCTTACAAACATGAGCTCCTCTATAAGGACCACTCAGCTTTAATGCTCAACTACGACAACATCCAGCTTGAGGGAGAGCATCCTCTAGTTATCAGGTAAGTATACCTATGCGATTATCGAGTCTATCTTATAGTCATAAAATACCAAAAATATGTGGACACATGAAGGTCCACGTCTATAGAGTCTTTTGTGAGTCTATTAGTCTAAAAGAAATAAAAAGATGGATAATTATTAAAATCAAATAAAGATACTTTAGCTATTTAGAGTGTGATCATAGATTTCGTCTAATTTATTAAGAGTCAAATAAAAACTAAAGAACAATAAAATTTTGTCTTGGAGATGATGAATAGTTGCTCTGTCGTAATTCCTTTCACGTGCCTAGTTTTTAACCTTAAATTCTTCTGAGTTTTAGATATAACTGTTTTGATATAAGAATTTACTCTGAACCTAAAACTTGTGGAGGCATATGCTTAAGCTAAGTCTAGGTGATTGAGGGATATGATATGAGAAAAGACGAGCTACTATTTATCTTATTCCTAACGATACTAAGTTCGGAGATTTATCTTATGAAAACTACGAAAATCTTACATGATGAGCTCTTGTATGATAAAGTTTGAATTCCTACCAAAGCCATACATGATATACATTTAGATTAGGAAAACCTTTGCTCATTCATGCTTTGCTTGCTCGCATTGAGTTGATCAACCTTTGTTGTATACCTTATGAGAGCCTTGTCATGCTTTTTAATCAAGATCACTTACACACTCTGCCTACATATGCATTGCTCCTACTCTGGAGTAAGCGCAATCATTTTTCACTTTTATCCAGATCCACTTTAAAAATATTTTTCTCCTACACTAGGAGTAAACAACTAAAAATATACCCTATAGGACAACCCCTTGTTTAATGCTCGACGTTCTTATTGTTATCTCTCCAATTATTTATTGTATTTAAAGGATGCATGTGGCTATGCAAAATAAAAAGTATTAAAAAAAGAAAAAAAAGAAGAGAAAAAAAGAATAAAGATAGCCCATGTTTTCCTATGAAAAGTTCTAAGTTCAAGAGAGATTTATTTCAAGGAGCAAAAGCAGAATTAGGATTAGCCACTAAATACCATATATACACCTATCCACCATACTCCATACACATGCACATCTTGGTTTGATTGTATGACTTGACTCTCTTTGGATGCATTGTTTGACTTTACAATATATGAATTGCAAGTATGCTCGTCCTTATTTAATGCCACTCCTATGAGCTCCACTATAATAATTAGTTGCAGGAGGGCATGACAACATAAATGCCTCGGTGAGATCCACAAATATCACATACAATAAGAGATTTGAGGGTGTCATACAATTAAGCTCGAGTTTTGTTTTGAAAACTTATAAAAACTCTAGAATATTAGTTTAGTGAAGAATTTGAGACATAGTGCTTGACTTGATTGTTCTATCTTTCAATTACTCAAGACCCACGTAAAAGTTGAAAAGCTCCATAGCTAATGGTAAAATGGGTAAGTTTCAAAGTTAGAGCAGTTTTGTCTAATTCAAAGGAGAATTTCAGTTTGAAAGTATGTGTACTTTTGAGAAGTGAAAGCATTGTAGCAACTCCCGATCCAAGTTTACTAGGTTAGGCTTTGCTAAGGGACTAGCAAAGGATAAGCTTTGGGGAACTTGTTGACGGTCCTTAACGCCTATTTTATACCATCAACTATTGCTCAATATAACATGATATCAACCATAAAACATAGTTGTAGGGTTTGATTCTAACGAGTTCCACGAGTTGTGTTGTTCTCGATCATTTTACAGGTATATCCAATTTTGCACAGAATAAAAGTATCTCAAATGATGATTTGGAGTGCACCATTGTGACAGGCTCGTCGAGATGATCAAAACGGACATATCATTTGCTATATTCGGAGTCCGGAGTCAAAAGATATCAATTCTACACCGAAACCAACACTAGAAGACTCTAGAAGGCACCGAAGGCGATGTACCGAAGGTGGGGCCCACCTGCCATGAGGGGGGGGGCCCGCCCCAGGGGGGGCCGGCCGGCGCCCTCTAGAGCCCATTCGTGGCCCGCTCGACGGACGGCCTCTTACCGCCTAAGGGTTTACATCTCCACTATTTTTGAAGTCGAATTAGTCCCACATCGCCTGTCCCAGAAGAGGTGGAGGCTTTTCTAGACTATAAATAAAGAGGTAGACCCCCCCCCCCCGAGGGCACCACATTATTAGAGATGTAGAGGCGTCCCTTGAATGGATGACATCTCATCTCTAGAGAATTAGGGCTAGACTTTCCAATGTAGTTCTAGTTGAGAATTAGGGAGAGCGGCGCTACGCCCGGGTTCCGGAGGAGTCTTCGGAAGAGTCATCAGAGTTTTGGCATGTCTTTGTATTTATTCTTTGTAAGACTTATACTTTAATATATTTTATCTTCTCTATTTACTTTTATGCATTACATTTAATTGGTTAGTATAGTTGTTATACTTTAGCATAGGATCTCCGCCCGTATCAGGTGCTCTAGTTATTAATTGTGACTAGGGTAGTAATTGGTAGTGTAGACATGGAGTCTAGGCTATATATTACCCGAGATTGCACCCAGTCCAACATATAGTTGTGGTAGCCCTGGTGGTGACAGCCACGGACGGCCGGCGTATTCCACCATGTTAGGGTTGGTGTTTGTAGGACCGTAGTTGGAGCTTCCTAGTCCCTTTCTCACCCCTTTCCGTGACTAGTGTTCGATGTCGAAGTATTATTGTGTGATTGCTTTACCTTCCATAAATCAGTTATTATAGAACCAAAGTAATAGAGAAGTATTTAGGAACCTTAAACTCTCCCGTTGTCCTCTCACTTTAACTATTTACTCTTTTTATCATAAAATTCTCCGTGTGTGTCATATATGCATAATTCCTATCATCTATCATTTACCCCTACTTTAGTCTAGTTGGTGTATTAGTTAGTAGATACATGATGGTGAACTATCAATGTCTTTATCCATTGTTTCCCGGTGGTAAAATATAAATAACGATACCGGAATACTCCCGGTAAAAATGCTACAATGGTTTTACGTGGCGCTATGAATCCTTCATATTTTAGTTGTGCATAAGAAATACCAACAAGTATTTTTTGGCGCCGTTCTTCGGGGATAGGGATTTACATCTATTTCTAGTAGCGGCGTTAGAAATGTCAACAAATCGTGGTCTCCGCTTAGATCTCCGTTATGCGGTTTGCGCTCGCGTGGTCTACGTGCAGATCTCCCGGCATACGCTACCCGTGTGTGGTCTGCGCGCGAGATGTCCGGCGTCTGATCTTCGGGCGTGCCTGTTGGGGTGCTGCTCTCCTCTCGGCTCTCATCACCTTGCGGCTCCTAGATCTATTCTGGCGATTAGCAGTCTTTGTGGTAACTATCATAGATTAGCAATGTGAATAAAATAACTTGTTGAACAATCGGTTGATGCAAAAGTCGGGTCTTATGGAGCTAAAGGAAGACGTGGAATCTAGTTTTTTTATCTCTACTGCAGGTGCAGGGATTTGGTGTTTAATTTCTGCTACTTCAATGTCTTCAGAAAAATTTTCTACTATTTTATCAGGTTGGTGTAGGATTAAACTTATATAGTCTTCATTCTCAAATAGCTAGGCAAACCTTTTCCCACTGGTAATCTTATCATGGACCATTAGCACCCACTGTCGATTTTTTTAAAGCAACTGCTGCTCTCTGCTGAGTATCAGAAACTCGGGGAAGCAAGAGGTAACTTCACCTCCAATATAATGCAAGGCCATCATACCATTGAAGTCAGTCAACCAAACACTGGCTATGCAATACAGGCTAAATTTATACATGCAAAACAAACACAAGCTGGTTGCATTGCGTAAGCCAGGTTTAATCTAGCCTGGCTTAGTTTCTAAGCCTGGCTTGCCAAATACAAACAACCAAACACACCCAGAGGTGCACGGTGTTAGCAGTTGAGCAATGAGATTAGACCCAGGTTAAAAAAAAGAGAGTAGTGGATCCAAACCGCAAAGTGGGTAGAAAGCTCGGCTTCGGCTTCCACCGAAACAAAACACCACATCGCGGTTGCCGGGTTGAGCTCCGCCTTCCTGGTCGGTCGTCCGATGGTCCAGAACTCCAGATCGCATCGCACCGCACCCAACCATGGTCACCAGCCAAACCACCGCCCCCACTAGCCCAAGTGGCACACACAGCCCTCGTGCCAAGCTGCCAATCTTCCCTGCAAAAGGGTCCCACTCGTCATCCTATGATTGCAGCACGTGGCATAGAGAAGAGGGAAATTTCTCGCCGACGGCAGGTACCTGATATATCTATCCCCCGACGCCACCGCCGCCTCCGCCGCCCTGTCCTCGCCCAGATCCAAATCCGAGCCCCGATCCGCGCGCGCGCATGAATTTCTTCAGCTCCGTCTTCTCCGCCCCTGCCGAGGAGGAGGATGGCGAGGAGCCGCAGCAGGAGGGCGAGCGAGAGCCGGCGGCCCAAGAGTCCGGCGGGGGGGTGGATTTTCGGCGGCCTGATCGATACGCTCAAGGAGGAGATCGAGGAGCAGCGGAAAGTCAATGAGTCGGCCGCCGCCGCGGGAGGCGGAGGCCCAGAGTGGGGGCCGAGGGCGAGGCTGGCCCCGGCGGAGGGTGGATCTTCGGCGGGCTGATCAAGACGCTCGCCGAGGAGATTGAGGCCCAGCGGAAAGAGCAGGAGGCCATTGCCGCCGCCGCCGCTGCGGAGGAGGAGCTCAAGCGGGGAGAAGGTGCTGATGCGGCGGGGGCGGCAGCGGCGGGTGAGGAGGGAGAATCTTCTGGCGGCGGGTGGAGCTTTGGTGGCCTGATCAAGACGCTCGCGGAGGAGATTGAGGCGCAGCGCAACGAGCATGAAGCTGCCGCCGCGGCGGAGGAGGACGGAGAGCGGGGAACCGATGCGGAAGCGGCGGCGGCGGATGGGGAGGAGGAGGAGGAGGGTGAGGGCCAGGGCCAGGCTGGGGAAGGCCCAGACGGCGGGTGGAGCTTCGGGGGCCTGGTGAAGACGTTCGCGTCGCGGTCGGAGTCGGTGCTGGGAGGCTACCGCCGCGACCTCGAGGACCTCGGCTCGGGGCTCCGCCTCGAGACGGCCGCGCTCCGGGCCGCCGCCGCGCGCGCCGCCTCGGCGCTACCTGGCGCGCTGGAGGCCGGCGCGTCCGCCGCCTCCGACAGGCTCGAGTCCGTCGGTCAGGCCGTCGACGACCTCGGTGCGGCCGCCGCTGGCCTCCCTCTCGCATGCCAACGAGGCCCTCCGGTCCGCCGAAGCCGACGGGGACGATGGTGACAGTGCACCCCGCTCATCCGACGCCTCTGCTTCAGGTGCCTCCTGGCGTGCCTCCTTGCCGACCAAGAAGTATACCAGGTTCGAGGCCCAGGTCTTGGCGCTGCGTGCGGACCCTGCCACGTTCACTGAGGAGCCCGAGGACTCTGAGGGCTTTGGTAGATGGAGTGCCTCGTTCTCAATTGAGGAGATGAAGGAGCAGATAGAGGCGGTGCTCCATGAAAGCCCTGGTTTGGAGAGCTTTGTGGAGAGGCTTGTGCCGTCAGTTGTGGATTACGGGACATTCTGGTCCCGGTATTTCTTTGCAGTCGATAAGCTCAAGCAGGCAGAGGATGTCCGCACCAAACTTGTGAGCAGGGCCATGTCGAAGGAGGAGGATGAAGAGCTGAGCTGGGATGTCGATGATGATGATGATGTTGAAGATGCCAATACCAGTGATCACAAAGACGGCACAAATTCCATGGTAGACAAGAAAGATGAGCAGGCAGCAGAGACCGTTAACTGTGAAACAGAGGGAAGTAGGAAACAAGAAGCAGCAGTAGAAAAGGACTCAGCAGAAGATAAGCAGGTTGATTTGGCTGCAGCCAAGGATGGTAATGGTGAATCCACTGTTGAAACATCAACACCAAAGGCAAGCGATGGGACGGGACAGGAAGAGAAGACTGAAGCCGGTGACTCATCTAAGGAGAATGATTTCTCAGTGGTGTCTCAACCATCAGTGCAGGAGGAAGATCTTAGCTGGGAGGAGATTGAGGATGTCGGCGATCAAGATGAGAAGAATGGGGCTAGCCAACGGTCAAGCTCTGTCAGCAAAGTGGAGGATCTCCGAAAACGTCTTAATTCTGTGGAAGATGATGATGAGGACCTAAGTTGGGATGTTGATGAGTAGAAAGAACATCTGCAGCCCTGAACTGAGTTGTCTGAAGGACTTCTATATTAGAGAGACTGCCATAGTTTTGCCTCCTTAAGCATGAATTGGATCTGTATGGTGCCGATGAAGATGCTCTGTGGATGGATTGGCATCATTGAATATTGTTGGGATGGGACACCGGTGATTCAAATTCAGTGGGAGCTGTATGTTTGATTAGTCCCGATGCAAAAACTCGATAGAATGGTAGTGTTTTTGTGTTAGTGTTGGTAATTTGTTTGCCCTTAGCATACATTGTTGCAAGTCCAACATGTACCACTTTCCTGATTGAATATTACAAATTTAGATCATTTACATGTATACTCAGATTCACATGGTATAAACATCAGAATTGTGAAACTATTCATCCAATGCGCTTGCAGTTCTTACTGTGCTATTAGTGGATATAGGTGGTTTATGTGAACAGTAGTTACTAAATAATTGTATTATTATGCAGGTCCTGTCTGTTCTACTAGAAGATTTTTTTAGCCTTTTTTGGGTTAATTGTCACTGGTTATTTGAGCTTTTAAGGTCACCGCGGGATGTCTTCTCTTTTTGGATATATAAATTTAAAAATTTGCACGGAAGCACGGTTTGGTGCCACCCTCTTACAGGGTGTCTCTTTTTTTTCGTTAATATATGGTATCCACCTTTTTTTTCACTTGAAAGGACTGCACTTTCTGTTTATCTTGACTTCATACCAGTGAGTTGCACGAGAGATTTGTATTTCTTTCTGCCAGGTCGGTACATGTACCTTCTGCTACGGTTACATGACCTTCAGGTGTGAGGCCGCCAACGGGTCCCGGGTTCTTCAGAAAGAGGGGGGAAAAACTTGCTGCATGTTCCCCTCGTTCTTCAGAACGATGGCTGTGGTAGTACTTCATCGTTGCAATGCCTTCAGCCGGGATTTCTCCCCTTATTGACTTGGGTTCTTTGTATTTTTATATATGCTATGCAATGTAATTCAGATATACTCTGAACTCATCAGGAGCAACTTTTTACTGCTACCATCGGCTTTCCTATAGGGGATCCCTTCCTATAGTGCAATAAGTTTTCAATGGCGTTGACGGGTTCGTTGGCAGTTTACTACTCCAAGACAGATAACGTAGAAGTGCATAACAAGAGATATCAGGCTGAATTCTTTCCAAATACGAGCCATGGGATTTTGATTGATGACCCGTATAAGGCCCGTTCGCGTCTCCAGGTTCAATCTGCGCTAAACGTCCCGTGCATCCTCGAGTCGATTTCTCTCTGTCTCCTCCGTTGTTCCGTGTCCGCCGCTGCCACGATCGGTTTCGCGTCAACTGCCGGCGACGCGAGGCGGACAACGAGACAGGCTTGCTGCACCTGCGTAAGTATTCTCCCGGTGCTAAATTCTGCTTCTATAGAAGCCATTATCAATTCTTCCCCCTCTGGTTTCATCCTTCTTTTGGTGGTGGTGCTCGCAAAAGGGAGAAGAGAAGCGATGAACAGAAGCTGACGTAGTTCTTCTTCTATGGGCAGATTTCTCCTGCTCTCTGGATTCCATCCGGGGGACAGGATGGACGCAGGACTAGCGTTCGCGCGGGACAGCCCGCCGCTCTCCATCATCGCTGCTGCCAAGATTGCCGGCATTTCCTCACCATTGATCCTACCCTTGCTTCTGGTTCAGCGCCCACACTGTACCTTGGTTTTGTGTAAGTGATTGCAACCCATTGCAGGTTGCCTCTGATGAACTGCGCCTTTTTTTGTATCTTTATTATGGAGGCTAGCTTTGCTGTCAGTTTGCTGTGCTTTAGATTTGACAGTAGTTGTGATTGAGTATTTGAAGTGGTTTATGTCATGCTAAATGCAAAAGGTTGCCTTGGAACACTAGCTTAACTGCTTAACTGACATTGCTTTGGGTTCTGATTGTAATCGTTGGAGGCTGCTTAGATTCCATCCTGGGGTTTGACAGAGCAGCTTGATTCTTCAAATTTTTTTCGTCTCACTGTAATAGTCACGGTTCTTGAATTGACCTTATCTTTATGTAAATAATAATGGCTTTTGGAATGTATCAGAGCAATCCTTTTAGAAGCATTATATAGTTTCTCAGTAAGTTACCATTGATTCTGTGCAGTGACTTCATCCATGGCACAAACACAATCCTTCGTTACATTGCTCGTGTCGCAATTGTTCCCAACTTCTATGGCCAGGATGCTATTCAGGCGGCACATGTACGTTTTGGTCAATTATTTGAAATAAAAGTTGTTTATCCATGATAACAATGATTGCCTTGTTATTCTAAGTTGGTGTCATCTGCAGGTTGATCAATGGCTTGAGTATGCGGTCATTCTTTCAAGGTCCGAATTTGAAGCTGCTTGCTCATTTCTAGATGGATATTTGGCATCTCGAACCTTCTTGGTTGGCTATAGTCTGTCAATTGCTGACATTGTGGTATGGTCGAATATTGCAGATGATTTTTCTGTTTCTTTAATCGGTGCATAACACTTTAACTTGATTACATAAAATGCATATTTCTTACTTTGGAAGCTATCCCGATCTTCTTTAGGAACTGGTCAACGATGGGAAGGTCTGAGAAGGTCTACGAAATATCAAAACCTTACTTGCTGGTTCAACTGCATTGCTGTAGAATATGCAGATACACTAGATGAAATACTAGTAGCTTATGTTGGGAAGAGAGGAATTGGGAAATCACCTGCACCAAGCCTGAAAGAAAAGATTCATGATCCGGATCAGAACACCCCAGGTCCTGAGATAGATCTTCCAGGTGCAAAAGTTGGGGCGGTTTGCCTTCGTTTTGCCCCAGAGCCTAGCGGGTATCTTCACATTGGTCATGCGAAGGCTGGTCTGTTGAATAAGTACTTTGCAAATAGATATAAAGGTCGTCTAATAGTTCGCTTTGATGACACCAATCCTTCCAAAGAAAGCAATGAATTTGTAGAGAACGTCCTGAGAGATATTGATACAATGGGAATCAAATACGATACAGTTACATACACATCAGATTATTTTCCAAAGCTGATGGAAATGGCTGAAAGTCTAATTGTGCAGGGTAAGGCATACGTTGATGACACACCAAGGTTGCAAATGGAAGAGCAGCGGAAGGCCAGTGTCGAATCAAAACGTAGAAACAATACTGTTGAAGAAAATCTATCATTGTGGAGAGAGATGGTTAATGGAACTGAGAGTGGTATGCAGTGTTGCTTACGGGGTAAGCTTGACATACAGAACCCCAACAAGTCGCTCCACGATCCTATTTACTATCGTTGCAACACTGACACTCATCACCGTGTTGGTTCAACATACAAGGTCTACCCAACATATGATTTTGCTTGCCCATTTGTCGATGCGTTGCAGGGGGTGACTCATGCTCTCCGTTCAAGTGAATACCATGATCGGAACGCACAGTACTATCGTATACTTCAAGATATGGGTCTGCAGAGGGTGGAAATATTTGAGTTTAGCAGGTTGAATATGGTTTACACCCTTCTAAGCAAACGTAAGCTTCTCTGGTTTGTACAGAACAAGAAGGTGGATGGCTGGACTGATCCACGCTTCCCTACAATTCAAGGCATGGTTCGTCGTGGCTTGAAGATTGAAGCATTGACACAATTTATATTCGAGCAGGTAATTGTGTAATTAACTAATGTTTATGATATTTTAACTATATGAGTTGAGTGGTGTTCTTAATCTCTTTTTTTTTTCTTTGTCAAAGGGTGCGTCAAAAAATCTGAATCTAATGGAGTGGGATAAACTCCGGACAATCAATAAGAAGATGATTGATCCTGTGTGTGCAAGGCATACCGCTCTGCTAAAAGACCAACGTGTACTCTTGAGCCTTACCAATGGTCCAGAGGAACCGTTCACTTGAATCTTACCAAGACATAAGAAATATGAGGGTGCTGGAAACAAGAATACAACCTTCACAAACAGAATTTGGTTAGAGTATGCTGATGCATCAGTAATCACCACTGGTCAGGAAGTCACTCTGATGGATTGGGGAAACGCCATCATTAAAGAAATCAAGACAGAGAATGGAAGAAAAATTCAACTGGTGGGTGAACTCCATCCTGAGGGATCAGTGAAGCTGACCAAGTTGAAGCTAACTTGGCTGCCTGATATTGAAGGCCTTGTATCTCTATCTTTGGTTGAGTTTGACTACCTAATTACAAAGAAAAAGGTATATACACTTACCACATCCACATTAGATACATTCCTTGACTATTTTTTTGCTCAAAAGTTGTAGCTTATAAAGTGTGGCGCCTTTTCACTTAGATAAGACACATACATTTTTTGCCTGTATCATAGTTGATTATTTTATTTGTTGAAGAACAACACCTAGTGCCCAACTTATCTTTCTTAGGAGTTCAATAATTTTTTTCTCAAAAAAAAGGAGTTCAATAATTTTTATGAATCGAATGGTCATAAAACTCATGACAGTACTTGAAAAACTCAATCTTTTTAGGGAAATTGGCCATATACTCAAATTTCATTCTGTATTTGTCATGAATACTGGTAGTGGAAAAAGCAAAGATGTTGAATCAGGTCCCTTGGGCAAATAATATCGTTCATCAATTCATTATCCCTTGCGCGCGCGGAGGCTCTTTTTCCCAACTTAGGATAAATGGCAATCTGAGATGGGTAACTGTTGGAGAAGATTTTTTCTATTTTTGCCAAAAAACTAAGAATGACGAGCTAAGATGGGGAACTACTGGAGATGCTCAAATTCGGTTGCTGCCTTCGCTGACACCCGAGCCATCCAAGATAAGCGTAGATTCCTCAACCGCCGCTCCTTCCCTGAAACAACGCGGGCAACATCGCCGCCCTTCGCGGCTCCGCAGACGCCTCGGCGGCATCCATCTCCTTCCACGCGAGTCCACCGGCACCCTCCTGGCCGGGCAGTTCGTCACCATCTTCGAGGCCTTCAAGTCCCTGGGAGCCGGCCTTCGACGCCCTCCGGCAGCAGGCCACCTCTCCTCTCCGTCCGCTGCCACATCGGCGGCCTCCGCGCTCTTGTGGCAAGACGCTAGCTCACGTCATCGCCGCTTCCTCCTTGGACGCAGATGAGGCGTTCGTGGTCGAGAGCTTCCAAGCCGCGGGGCCTGCGCAGTGTGTGACGCGCGCGGCGGCGTTGTGGCTGAGGTGCGGCGCAAGGAGGCGGTCGGCGACAACGTCTTCAGGCTGGTGGCCTGTCCCCGACTCCCCGCATCGGCGTGGCGGTCGCCATGGGACGGCGGCAGAAGATCTGGGTCGGGTGGGGGCTGGGCTGCGGCGTGATTTCAGCGGAGGTTCGCATCATTCGTGAGGCTAAGCCCCATACCTGTCGTATTTTTTTCCAGACCGAAGGAGGCAATTTTTCTTTTCCAACGGTTTTCAACCAATCCAGATGTAAATTAAGTAGGCTCACCGATCATCCAAACAGCAAATTTCATCTTGAGTCGGAAAAAATTTAGGATCTGTAATTTACAATGGTTTTGGAACAAATACTGGTCTTCCAAACAGGGCTTTATCCTTTAGCTTTTCCATATTTGTGTGCAACTACAGATAGGACCTGCACATTGCTGAATGGGAGCTATTGCAATCTTGGTTGAGAACATGGACGAAGCCAACAGCAGGGCTAGGGGGGCTCTAGCCCCCCCACCTACGGCTCCCTGAGCATATAGGAATACTTGTAGTCTCCTCTTAAAATTTCATGTATACGTATAGGGTAGGAAGGGCTGAAATTTTCTAGATATAGAGAAAAAAGATCTCTTTAACTTATTGGGCTATGAATTCAATAGAATCACGCCATGTTCGCTTGTTTTATCAGCTGAGTTTAACAGCCGTTCGAATAATATTTTTCTCTCACAGCAAATCAGCCGGCTTGTCTTATTAGCCAACTTATATGACCAACCGAACACCCCGACAGATAATTCTTTAGTTAAAGGCGAAGGCTCAATCACTTTATAAAACCCTATCCCAACTACCGTAACCCAATTTCCCCTTCCCCGTTCCACCGTTACGAGTCTCCTGACTCCCGTAGTCCCATATCCCAGCGGACAGCGGTGCTGCGGCAGCTTCTACACACGCGTGACATAGCTTGGACGTGGGCCAATGATGAGGCTCTAGGGGGCGGGCCCCGGCAGCAGGCCGCACGCTGCAGCGAAGCAGGCACAACCCGCAATGTCGAGCTCTGGGCGATAAGAAACACGGCGTCAGACACTTTAGTTCAGCTCCACCTAATTTTTTTCCTGACTTCGTCCCTGGTTCAGCCCCACCTACTTTTTTTTTTCTGGCTTCGTCCCCAGCCCATCATTTAGCGGTAGCCAACCATGCAATCGTCCTAGGTTGTTAGGTTGTTCGACTGGTCATATAAACCGGTTAATAAGACAAGCCGGTTGATTTGTTGTGAGAGAAAAATACTATTTGAATGAATGATAAGTGAACAGGATTGAGATTTCAGAGTAAATGAAGACTAAAAAAAGATGGGTCAGATGCATATGTAAATGATAGAGCCCAAATGGTTGCATAGGAAGCTAAGCATTCCTAGATGACCGGCTTCCTCTTAAATTGGTATCATTATAACATGATGAGAAGGAAGTACGCAATGTGCAAAATATATAACCTTTCAAAATACGAAGAACTAAGATTATGGTCTCAGTTCTTGGATACCAAAACACTTGCAAGAAAAGCAAACACCACAAAGCAAAGGGTCAAACCTTTAAAATGAAAGACGACGCCGGGTAGCAAGAGTCGACGCTGGGTAAAGCTGTATTAAACAAGCCTCAAACAATGGTTATCTACTTTTTCACTGCAATGGACACCTTTTCCAGCTTTTGGAAAAAAAAGGTAGAAATCACATTTTGCATTTCCCAGTCAGAACAACAAGTGCGAAACTCAATAACTTGTGACTTGTGAGAGATATAAGTTGCCGGAGCAACAACTACTACAAATTTGAAATAAAATTCAACGCCGAACAGTCAGTCAAGCAAGTCGTATTCACATCAATACTGCCAGCAGCTCAACATAAAAGTCGGTAAGCAATAGTCAGTGCAGCCCAGTCCTTGTAGCGGTTACATTTATGGAACCAAGACAACGAAACAAAATGCCATCAATGCGTAAGCTTCTTTTTTTTTTTTTTTTTTTTTTTTTTGAGGATTCACTTCTTCAGACTACCCTCAAGTCGTTCGATAGCAGCACCCACACGGGTTTGATTTCCTTTTCCCTCTGTCAAATCAGATGATGGTTTCGAATTTGCAATCTCCAAGTTGGCCTTTTCTACCAGCTTCAACTGTACCCAACCTGTAAAAGCAACCACTGAAAATTAACAACAGATTTTGCTGACTTGCAGCAATGTACAATGACCAAATAAGTTGTCAAAAACAGACCTACAGAAACACAAAGTTTCGGCAACCATACTGGGATGCGTGCGCTTCAATTCAAATACTAACCATGATTTCAATTCTAGAACACTATAATAAAGAAACGATAGTGTGCCAGATGAAAAGGGTATTCATCTTTTCTCGAAAAGAACGGTAAAAGGTTTGCTGCAAATTTTATTAGGAAAAAAACATAAAAAGATATTGGCCCAGTTTTTTAGTGGAAAACGGGCCCAAAAACCATCTGACTAGAATACAAAGATCAACAACTCAAGCCCACAACTTCCTGTGCACAAGGCAACATTAAAAACAACTATGTCGAAAACAACAAACCAAACTATTAGCTTCACTCACGCTAACACTGACTCTACTAACAACTTGCACCTACGTTACCCCGATACTCTAGGTGGATGCCGTATCCCATATCGGATACGTATCCGATACCGATACACGACGGATACACGGGATACGTATCCCGAAGTCTCCTAAATAAAAAAAAAAAAACTAATTTTGGATACTTGGGCGATACGTATCCATGACGTATCCCAAATAAAATGAAAAATTTAGGTTATGCTGTGACCTTGTAGTCGCTTAACACAAACATACATCTTTACTTGATTTCTCTAAAGATAGCATAACAAACTAAAGACTCTTAGTAGTATATATGTGTTCAACTTTTGGATTTTGAAAATATGATGGATATGCTTGGCTATTGGAGTGTGTACAAAATTAAAATATGGAAAGATGAGCAAGAGATAAAGGATTACAAGTATTGACAAAATTGTTAAGCTACTACTATTTTGAGAACCTAAATATACATATTTTTTTGTTTATCTATTTATTTTAAAAATTAAAAAAATAGTGAAACGTATACGGCGTATGATGTATCCACGTATCCGTATCCGTCCATGCTGCGTAGACTTGCACAACTGGAGACGAACTATGGACCTCAGGTAACTAAAGCTAAAAGAAAACGGAAGCCAACCGACTTTGTTCCCTGGAAGGCAGCACCTGGCAGCTACCTTTGTACTGAAGACAAACTGGAAGCTTTTAGCTAACAGATCAAATTCAGGGTACATATGAGGGTTTACTCCCCAATGTGAAGCAAGCCAGTAGCCAAAGATGCTAGTGCAGTTATCTAACTAGGAGGGTTCAATGCACCATATTACTGTCATGGAACACTATATGACATCTATGACTAATTGATTATTACATTATCAGCCCATACTAAGGAAGTAATAAGAAGATCAACGCCCTTAATTGTTAGTGCAGAATGCAGGATTTGTTCTTGAGTTCATGATGAGATGAAAATACCGAGTGGATAGCAGATGCCAGCACCAAGAGCAGATCCCACCAATACATTCCTTGCACGCCACATCATTGAGCCTGGCACTGAATATACAAATATCAGTCTCATTTAAGTCAGAATGCAAAGCACTATCACAAGTTAGCACTGATTATTTCCATAGTAAAATCAGAAGAAAATATAAACAATAGCGATAAATATTGTGAAGGAACAGATAAAATAGCAACAAATCCCAAGCGATATTTACAATTTCTGAACACGCAAGTTCACACCAGTGTAATCCAGCAGACATCTTTTTATATAAGCTTCTTACTCATCCCAACTAGTACTAAGTTGCCGACATAAAAAAATCAAGTGTCTTCATACAAAACTTAAACTAGAAAAATCTTTAAACATCTATTCCTTGCTAGCCATTAGAAAACCATAGAAAGCCACCAAAGATAGAAACCTTATAGATGAATACAAATGAAACATGCTGGCAGAATCTGACATATGCTTGCAGTAAGAATCTTATAATAAATAGCCACCATTAGAAAGGATAAAAATACTAAAAATGCTCTGCTTCTGCTCATTCCATACTAGTTCTTTTATGTGCTTCATAGTACTTCACATATTTCATAAGTTTACTCAAAATCATACAATGTTAAATCAGGACAATACCTTAGGTATCTTTCCACAACGAAAATTATGTAGGAGACAGAATACGGTGAGAGACGTGAGAGACATACATATAAGCCCAAAAGCCGCTGCAGTAGCAGAGCCAGCTGCGGCAATGTTGAAGACATCATGAACTCCACGAGTATCAATAAGAAGGTTCTGTATGCCAAAAAGTCGTCAGTAAACATCCCCAGCCGAACACCCCCAACTAGTGAACCTTTGGCAACCCGGATGAACCTTTTCTCCATGGCATCTCTCATCAATCTATACTGTTCACGCTTGTCAGTTGTGCTTCCCATCTTCAGCATCACCTCGGCATCCTTACTCTGTTACAATACATGACACATACATTGCTTTCAGGGAATGCATTTTCAACTTGTAGCATGTTCACTATTCTGGGAAGAGGATAGAACTATTCACCTAGCTTAGAAGGGAGATTGAGGTAGGTATCACATCTGTTGAGGTTTTGGGAAGTTGTGGAGACCTAATTTCCATTTAATTGAATCCTATATTTGTAGATTTATTCATCTGTAGTAGTTTTACTTGATTGCAAAGAGAATTCTAGAACCATATGTGCAATCCCACAATGTCTGCTTCAACTAAATAGTGAGATATGAAACATGAGATGATAGGACCTTGTTATGATTTTAGGAATGAAGACAACAGCAGGAGAAATGGACAACAATACAAAATGGCCATTGAAGCATAGCAACAATTATGACCCATTTTATCCTTTTATTATCGGTTGAATAAGTCTGTTTGAAACAAGTAATTTAGCTAACATACTATGAGCTAAGACAGTCACAGAACCAGAGATGCGGCAAGGAGATTAGAGTAGAGCGGCACTTACTACGGAAGCGGAGGCCTCCCTGCTCCCTCCGTATAGCAGCCCAGCAAAGACCCCAACGAGGGTGGCCGTTCCCCAGTTCACCGTCCCCACTGCCGAAGGCCTCGAAGGCGAACCAGCAGTCGCTTCCGCCTCCTCCTGGATCATCCGTGCGCACAGAAACCAAAAAAAAAATGGCACAAAATGAGCGGGATACAGGCACGATCATCCGAACAAGAAGCACGAGGCCGCGGGGCTGACCGGAGGGGCAGGAGAAACGGGAGGAGGAGGAGGGGGCGGTGCCGCGGCCTGGGCAGGAGGAGACGCCGGGGCGGCCATGTCGCGACCTCAGCGAAAGGCGGCGCCGGCTAAGCACGAAATTAAGAGGCGATTCGGGCGCACAGGACGACAGGTGATACTTGCTGGAGGAAGGCGGCCGGCACCGGCCGTGAAGGCGCGTCGTGGCGGCGGAGATCACCGATGGGCGGCGAGGGACGTGGTCGTCCCTGGGATTGAAGTGGAGGAGCAATTGGGAGAAAGGGAAGAGAGTGTAATGTGTGGGCTTTGCCCGTGGGCTGGGCTTGGGCCGTTCTTGTTCAGTGTCTATTCTTCGTCGGCTTCCAACCAAATCGGCTACTTCGGCTAGTTCAGGGCTTTAGGCTGGTTTTATTATTGGAAAAAGTCTAAAAACCCCTCCAACTATTAACGTTGGTGCACTTTATACCATAAACTACAAAATCGGGTATTGTACACTCTGAACTTTTGAAACTGGTACAAATAACACCCTGGGGCGGTTTTGGAGGGTGTTTTTGCTACAATAACGTGGTTTTGTCTTTTTCTTTTTTTTTATTTATTTAAATTTGAATCTTTGAAAAATCATAGTAAATCACAGAAAAATCATAAAATAGAAAACCTAATTTTGTTGGACTCCACATCAGTAGATCAACACAGTGAATATAAAATATAGTATATTTTAGTACAAAGTTTTTACTGTCATTTTAGACCTATATTTTTTGTAATTAAATGGAATAATTCATAACCATAATTTCTATGGTTGAATTATGGTGAAATTTTTATGGTGAGCTTATTATGATATGCTTGAACTGTACAATTTTATAATTATTGGATCATTTATAGATTTATTTATATTTAACAAGCATAAACCTAAGTATAAACCTAAATAAATCTATAACTAAGTTATAAATGATCCAATAATTATAAAATTTTTACTACAGTCCAAGCATATCATAACAAGCTCACCATAAAAATTTCACCATAATTTGACCATAGAAATTATGGTTATGAATTATTCCATTTAATTATAAAAAATATAGGTCTAAAATTACAGCAAAAACTTTGTATTAAAATATACTATATTATATGTTCACTGTGTAGATCTACTGATGTGCAGTCCAACAAAATTAGGTTTTCTATTTTATGATTTTTCTGTGATTTACTACGATTTTTCAAATATTCAGCCAAAATAAAAAAAAGAAAAAGACAAAACTACATTACTGTAGCAAAACCACCCTCCAAAACCGCCCCAGGGTGTTATTTGCACTGGTTTCGAAAGTTTAGGGTGTACAATGCCCGGTTTTTGTTGTTTAGGGTATAAAGTACACCAACGTTAATAGTTGGGGGGTTTTTTAGACTTTTTCCTTTTATTATTTTATTTATAGAGTTTGATTCTTATACCTAAATTTTAATTTTTGGTAGAGTGATTTTAGTTAATTCTGAGCAGGAATGGAATAAAGAAAGTGATTTTAGCGGAGCTTGGGCACGGTGACAAGGGGGGGTTTTTTAGCTCCCAATGCAAACGAAGAATTGATTTTTGTTGTTTGGTTGAGTAGTAGTTTTTACAGAGAACCCAAACTGCAAAGAGCCGCCAAACGGATCCATAGTAGAGCTCCACTCCAACTTCTTTGAACGGATTTTGTGAAGCTCTATCAAATAGTTAAAACCCAACTAGATTCTAGTGGAAGCTAACCAAAATTATATCTCAACTTATACGAGCGTGGAGCTAAAAATTCCATTCCCAATTGCTTACCATTCAATTCCTATCGGAATCACAGTAGGTTCACTTCTAACTTGGTCCCAACCCAGCTTCTGAATAGAATCAATACACCAGAAAATCAAGAAGTAGAATTCAAGAAACAAGGAATATATATAGCTCTAACTAATTGTTCCTTCATTGTTCGTTTGTTTGGTTTCCTACTAAATTTGGGCATTAGTAAGTTTTGGCCATCAAATTGGTGGCTTAAGGGGTGTTTAGTTGCTTGTCACCACTTTGGGCAAGTTTGACCAAGTATTGGGCCCGACCATGTTTATTGCAGCTTATTAATCGGCTTCTCATCCATTGGAACAATATTTTTCTCTCACAAAACGTCAGTTGTTTCAACTTATCAGCTGGCTTATAATAAGTCCTACTAAATAGGCTTGTAACTAAAAAATATGGCAAGATTCCCTTAATCCGCATCCGCCGCACCTAAACAGCACCTCCATCTCACATCGTGTCAAGGATAAATGGGTCCTACATGTCATAAGAAAAGCGCGACTCCTAATTTTGTGTCTATTGTACACTGAAGTTGGACCTAAAAAGCATGGCATCCGAAAGTGAACGAACCTCTAAATAGTAGAGACCTTAACTTACAGACTATGGCTAAAGTTTCTCTGGAGTTGCTTCTATAGGAGATGGGAGTGCAAATGAGAGAGAGTGGTGAGACAAGGTGGCCAAGGGCATTGCATTCACTAGGCGACCAGGCTCACATGGATGAACGTTGTGTTTCTTTTTCCAAACCTATGCTGACAGAGGTGGATGTAAACCAACACCCCCCCTCCCCCCACCCAAAAAACAACACTGATTATACTCACATTATTTGCCTAACTCTGTTTGCGAGTCACCACCAAAACCAAGTTAGACAAATAATCACAATTTGTATATGCTCTGCCAAGTTAATTTTCTGCCATCAGACACCATGATCAGCTTCCTCCATGTATTTCGAAAGGTAATAATTATACATTTCTATCTGCTTTCTAATGTAGTCCCGTCGAAAAGCACGGGTTTTTATTGTATAGCCCATATGTAGTTTCCGGTTTGGCCGTCGTCGCGGAAAATCCACACAGATCGAACTACGTTATATACAATTTTCACGGTACTTGTGTTGTGTATATAATGACAGAAGATTTGTGGAGACCCCGACTGCTGCGGCCTGCCTGGGGAAGAGTCGTTCTTGTTCAAAGTATCGGATGGCATTGCCCGACGACACGTCAGCGTCTTTGGAAGGAATAGGTCTTCCAGAGCAGCTCCCTACAGCATGCATGCATCATGCCACCGTACAAGATGGACACGTGTACGGCCTTCCTCGTCGACCTGCGCGTGTCGTACCCTACGCAGACACAAAAGGCAATCCAGATCGAGCTAGTAGTAGCTACGTACATGCACATGCAAGCTCACAGTTACCCGTGCGCCAAGCTGGCATGCACACGTGTACAGACCTTGCGCCCACGCAAGCGCGCACGCACGCACGCACGCATGCATGCAAATGGTGGTGGTGGTGGTGATCATTGACTAGTACGTATTAGTACGGTCAGCTTCGGTCATAACGACGGCGACGTTCCTAGCCCAGCGCCGCCGCAGCGCGCTTCTTGGCCTCGAGCGCCGCCGGCAGCAGCTCCTCGAACCTCTCCAGGAACGACGCCCACTCCGCGAAGCTCAGGTCGCCGAACGACACGTGCTTCCGCCCGCCGCCGGAGAAGGTGGCTGTGCCCTCGCCGACGCCGTCGCCGTCGGGCGAGGGGTGCGGGAAGGAGGGCGGCGGCAGGCGTGGTTGGACGGAGTCGTGCACTTGCTTGCACAGCGCCTCGAGCGTGCTCAGCCCGTCCTGCTGAGCCGTGAACTCGCGGGTCATCATGTCGCCGATGTCGGCGAGGCAGAGCCCCGCCGCCGCCGCGCGCTTCAGGAAGATGGTGCAGACGGTGAGGATCCGGATGGCGGGCTCCTTGAGCGACGGCAGCTCGGCGCGGAGCGTCTCGGCGTCCTTGAACGGGTCCAGCGACGCCACGTACGCCAGCTCGTCGTCGGTGAAGGGCAGGGAGGACTGCGGCCAGTGCAGCCACTCGAAGTAGGGGTCGTCGAGCTGCTCCGGCAGGCAGAGGCCGTGGTCGATCGGCACCAGGTCGAGCGGCGGCGGCGTGGAGGATGTGCTGCTGCCGTGGGCGCGCTGGAAGCTCGCCGCCGGCAGGTTCTTGACGAGGATGTTGCCCGCGTGGCGGTCGATGTTGAGGAGGCGGACGTCGAGGATGCCGACGCGGTGCACGGAGGCCACCGAGAACCGCGACGGGCCCAGCTCGCCGGCGTCGTACTCGTGCGCCACGAAGCGCTGGATCGACGCCACGGTCGTCGCCGTCGCGGGGCGCGAGATCTTGATCAGCGCGGTCGGCTCCACGCTGGCGAAGCCGTCGTGGTCGAGGAGGAAGGCGGCCACCTCCCGCAGCACGGTCATGCTCGCGTACCCACCACCGCCGTTGTTCGCCGCGGCGTCGTCGAGCGGCTTGATGACGGCGACGTGCTCGCCAGCGCGGGTGCCGTTGAGGAGCAGCGCCCCGCCGAGGCCGCTCTGCGCGGGGACGAGCCGGATCCCCGACGCGATGGCGGCCGCGGCCTCCACGATGAGCTCGCGCACGCCGCGCGCGTGGCGGCCCGCGACGATCTCCACGCGCGGCATCTTGCTGCCCTCGGAACGGTCCGTGCTGTTCTCCGACCCGGCAGGCGCGACGACGGTCGTGAAGCAAGGCGAGGACTGGCTCCGGCGCCGCGGGGACAGGCCGGTGTGGCCCCCTCCGGCGGCGCCGGCGCCGGCGCTGGCGTCGCCGTGCTCCCTGTGATGATCCCTGTCGAGCAGCGGGCTGTCGAGCAGCGCGACGGAGTGGAGGCTGTAGTGCCGGTCCCGCGCCGTGGGGGGCTTGAGGTCGTGGAAACGACGGACCGCGATTGCCATCCTGGCTAACGAGCGGTTGTTGTTGCCTCCGGCGCCAGTGGCAGGGCGACTTCTTCGTCGTAGTAATATTTTTTCCACACATACATGCATGCATCCGAGTCATTCGATCAGAAATTCACAAATCACTGCAGAGATCGAGACGATCGTGAATTGACACGCGTACCGTACCTTTGCTTGTATTCGAGGCTTGTTAGAGGTTATTAGAACAGCATGTCAATCGAGAGGTACCTATAGCTACATCCAGAGCGATCGATCAATCGATCAGTCAGTGGCAGCCGTCGCAGCCGGCAAGCGACGACGGCGGCTCGGCGGCAGCGGCACGACGGCGATGGCAGGGGCAGGCGCAGGCATGGATCGATGCTCGGCGGCGTGTGCAAGTGCAATGTGAGACTTGGCGTGTTCTTGAAACCGATCGAGCAGACAGATGATCGAAGAAGGCAGGGAGAAGGGCGCGTGGAAGCTCGCTCGCTCCCCCCGCCCACCGCGCGCCGCCGCCGCCGCCGGCAGCTGCCCAGCCGACCCTAATCTTGATTATTGGCTAGTCAATGTCAATGTGGCTGTACGTGTTAGTTCTTCTCCTTCCCGCGCCCTTCTTCTAATCTCTTCTTCCCCTTCCCTCCGCGCGCGCGGCTGGGAGGAAGGAAAGGAGAAGAGGGGAAGAAGATCGGCAGGAACGACTATCTATTTTTGCACCCGGGACTCCCCCGCGCTGTACATATAGATCGGCCGCCGCGACCGGGCTAATCTTGGCCTCCGATCCGCTGCTGCTGCCATGGCCGCACGCCCAAGAGAGCCGCGCGGCGAATGCAGAGCCTCTTCTCTCCATTCCTCTCGAGAACGAGAAGGGCCGTGCATGGTGGATGTGGCCATCCGAGCTTTGTGGAGTGAACCCTGCTGCGTCTAGTTCATCCACACAGGCGCAGGCGATTCAGACAAATCAGTTTGATCTCGATCGCTGCGGCAATGTAGGCGGCTTCAGTTTTCGCATGCAACTTTCCTGTTGACCAATCCTGGGCATCGGGCGGCCCGGCACGGCGGCCGGGGCCGGCACGGCCCGATGGCCATCGGGCCTAGTAGGCACGGCGTGCCCTGCGGGCCGTGCCTCACAGGCACGTGGGCACTGGTCTTCGCCCGTGCACGGCCCGTGGGCCAAATTTCGTGCCGTCTTTGCCCGTGAGGAGGCACGGCAAATTTGACAGGCCGTGCCAGCCCATAGCCCAACTACACAATACACCTCAAAAAACATTATCTCAAAGCCAAATTTTTAAACAGAATTCCAGAAACTTGCAAAACATAACTTTCAAATAACTTTGAACTGTCACAGGCTCACAGCAATGCATTGGTAAGATCATACACAAAACACAGACAGAGACAACAAAATTTGAAAGGCAACGAAGCGCGTGGTAGAGGACGAGGCATCGGCAACCGACCTGCACAAAGAAAAGAAAAGGCAACGAGAAGACGAGGATTAGCATAGCAAAGCAACGAGAGGCCGAGAGCCCGGCAACCGATCCAGATCTAGGGTTAGGGTTAAGGCATGACTTACCTACGCGACCGGAGCCCGGCGCCGGAGAAGACGAGGGCCACGCAAAGGCAACGAGAACGGATTAGCAAGGACGGTGAGCGGCGGCGGTAGGAAAACAGGGAGGCAAACTCACATGGTCACCGAGAGGACAAAGGGGAAGGAGAGAAAGGGAGACGGATGGGGAACAGAGGAGACAGGACGAGGGGGGAACGGGAGAAACGTCGGCGAGGTCACCGGAGATCTTGGCGACGGAAGAGGCGGTGGAGATGGATCGGATCGACGACGACGAGTGAGGGAGTGAGGGAGCGACTGCGGCCTTGGCGGAAGGAGGGAGGGGGCGAGGGCGACTAGTTAGGGGTTAGGGTGAGGGAGGGGTGCCGTGCGGCGCCGGGCGCGCCTCCCGGGCACCCTCGAGCCCCCCTCCCTCCCGCCCCCCATGGGCCGGGCCAAATTGGCCGTTGGGGTGGATTCGCTACGGGCCTACCGTTAGGGAGGCGGGCCGTGCCGTGCTAGCCCACAGGCGGGGGTTTGCGGCCCGTGCACGGCTCGCTCCTCCGGGGCCGTGCCGGCCCAAGCCCAAGGCCACCGTGCCGGGCCGGGCCTAGGCCGGAGGCAAAAAACGGGCCTCGTGCCGGGCCGATGGGCTCGGGCTGCATGCCCAGGATTGTGGTTGACGACGACCGACCGAGACAACGGGCCCAAAGCGCTGGCACCAGCACATTTATGCCCATAAGGACAGGAAGCTGTCTTCTACAGTATGCTTTTTCGATTTCTGTTCTGTTATTATTTTTTCGCCGGGGTTTCTCGTGGCCGTTGGTTCTATGATTTCCTACGATCAATTGAAATTCGGTCTGCAGCGGCAAAGTTCTAAAAAAACATGCCGCACAAATATTTGTGAATTCAATTAATTAATTTGCAAAAACATATTTAACATTTCTATATATGTTTCATAGCATATACAATTTTTTTTTCACATGGTACGTGTCCAAGTCTGTAGGCTTACTGAAAGAATGGTACAGGGCGTGCTTTGTTTCACCGTTAGCTTGCCTAGCCTGGCTAGCACGGAGTACAAGATCTTGCACAGCAAGGAGAAGTTTAAGGAATACTCACTCTTCAAGTTTCTTGGAACTACTTACAACTTGAGATGGAGAAAGTATCATTTAGCGTTTGAAGTGGCACTGGTGTCGTAGAATTATCTTTCCACTTGTCACCGGTGATACCATTACGAGAACTGACACAATTTTTGGTCCAAATTAAAGTGCCAAAAATCTCGTTTATCTGAGGCAACGTGAGAGGAGCTTTCACGTCAGACTCACCACGCCTGCTGCGGCTGCAAGCGCATGAAGCAACATACCTGTCCCTGATTGGCTCCGATTTGCAACAGTGGAGTGTTGAAGTGCCGAGCACTGGAAGAAGAGTCCGCATGCAGGATGATGCAGCAGCAACGCCCGCGACCCTCGAACAGGGCGCGCAAGCTGGCCGGCATAAACGCTCTGCATGTGCCCTTCCCCCACGCCGAGAGCGACGGCCACCAACGACAACGAACCAGCAGCCGCCGCCCGAAGCCGCAGCTGGCTGCTGTTGCCGCGGTTCACCGCCCACGCGGTCACGCAAGCGCGGTCGCGGAAATGGTTCCCAACCTGGCGAAAGAAAGCGACCGTGGCCCGCCGTGGCGCGAAACGGGGAGCGATCGTGTCGTGCCTACCTGACGCCTAGTTAGTTATAGTCCTGTAGCATCGAGTTAAAGAGGGGATTTAGTAGTTGTATGTGGGTGATGGAGACATCCTAAACTAAGAGCCGCCGAATCAATCGATGTTTTGTTGTTATCAGCGAAACCAGCTCGGAAATAGCTTGCACGAGCAGTAGTACTAAGCTTTTTTTTTCACGACGCGGACAGAGGAAAACAGTAATAGGCCTTATCGTAGGCCCTCCTGCGTGTAAAGCCCGTCATACACATACCCAATTCAAACATGTTTACTGACACAGGTTCTGAATTCTAATGATGGATATAATCATTGGTAAATATTTCCTCTTATCTGAGCAAAGCAAAGCTAGCAGTGAGATTCGAACTGTGCCTGTTAGACACCATGATGGAAATCTAGCCATCCATCGTAACAAGAATCTGTGCCAGAGAATTTCAGCAGCGACATGGTGCGGTTCTAGTCTAACTAACATTCTTGATACAAACACCAAATAGATTCGGCAAATTTCTGCACAGGGACAGACAGACAAACATTGCACAAAACTATGACACCATCATTTGCGGGGAACAAAATTAGGTCATGCCTGAGCGTGAGTAGATTAACCACCAGTTAGTTATCCACGATCAAATGGCTAATCCAATAGCACGACACTCGTGCCTCGTGGTCGTTGCTAGTGGTGGCATGGCTACTACAACGTCATGACACTCGTGACTTTGCTAATGGTCAAATTTCAAGTCACACTTACCTTACGGAGGAACCAACTAATTTGCAATCCGGTTGCGGAAAAGGATTGCCGCTTAACCCAAGACATTTTTTATTAGTTAATGGCCTGAACGGCCAGGACAAGACCGTCCTTTTATCTTATCCCGAAACCCTCTGGCGCGCCGCTAGTGACCTGACCGGGAGATCCAACACCGGAACATGGGGTGCGCACGCTGGCCACTCGCCGCTCGCCAGCGGCCGGCCGCCCCACCGCCCTGCTCAGCTAGCAGCAGCTCACGTTCGTCAGGGGTCACGGGCGAAGCGAACTGTGAACCTGCCCGTCGGCATCCGGCAACGACGTGGTGGCCGTGACAGGCCGAAGGGTCCGACGCGGACGCCGGACAACGCGGGGGGGGGTGGTGGTGGGCCTACCGCCGCCCGGCCCCGGCGAGCGGCTGAGGCGGCGAGCCCATGGGGCAAAGGCCATCTCGAGGTGTCGGCGCGGGGCACCATCGGCCAGTCCGCGCCGCTTGCATTGCTCGCCTCGAAACACGAGAAAATGTGCCGCTGTTCGTCCGTCCATCGGCTGCGTGCATCTCGGTGCAAAAGGACAAATGGACAAGCAAAGTTTTGGGGGGTGCTGCCACGAACTCTTTTTCGCTTTGTCGAGAGGGAAGAAGGGAATATCGACCGTATCGCATCTGGGGCGAGACCGCGAGAGGGCACTAGTAGAAAAATGGGGGAATGTCGTCGTAGCTCGTAGAGTATGATATACACTACTGGCAAGCATTGTCTCATGCTGATGCGATACCTTTTCCTTTTTGGACGCAGAGTATGATACACGCTGCTCCAAAACTCCCATGTGAAGAAAGTTTGTGGCGGCCATCTCTGGGTTGAACATGACGGTGACACCGATTCTGCGCTTTGGCTTCAGTAAAAAAAATGGCTAGATGCTGCACTCGGCAGCTCGTTTTCGACGCGATTTGCCGTCCTCCCTGGCCGGCACCGGCAGGCCGGATTTTGTCCTCCCTGACCTGAACTGAACGTACTACGCCAGTAGCATTCATATGCAAAAGCCTTGCGCGGGCCAAGCAGCCGCGGACCACTCTGTATTTTACTGTACTACGTACGGACTGAATGGTAAATCCCGCGATGTCATTCGTTTGTCGTGCCGAAGTGGGGTTCCATCCAGTTCGACGGCAGCTCGTGGTGGGGTTGATTAGGATGATAGGGGCGATTAGTGGTGGGATCAGTGCTAGTGGCGCACCAAAGCGTTAAATCCAAGACCAATCGTTAGAGGTCGTCTAGTGGATCACAGGATCAGTGGTCGCGGTTAATTTAATTCTCGAATCGCATAAAGTTCGTTGTGTAGCGTGCTACTAAGGCCTTGTTTAGTTCCATGCAGTTTTCACTGAAAGTTCTTGAGTTTTTTCATTTCTCTCTCCATCACATCAATTTTACCCGTATATATGAAAGATTAAATGTTAGTGAAAAAAATAACTAATTACACAGTTTTGTTGTAAATCACGAGACGAATCTTTTAATCCTAGTTGGGCCACGATTGGACAATATTTGCCAAATACAAACGAAATGCTACAGTTGCAACTTTTTCTAACACTTTTCATCTAAACAAGGCCTAATGTGGTATGGTACACTCTGTTCACGAATCAATCAGAACCAGTCTGCCATCGTCGCGGATAATTAACTGAAGAAAAGGAGCCTGACGAGCCGCATTCTTTTTACTTTGAGCGGCAATTTTAATTGAATGCCAAGACGAGGAGCGAGGAGCGAGCCATCTTGATCTTTCTTACATTTTGCAAGACAAGACAATCGATCGAACACATGAGTAATAACAAACCAACCACCAATAGATTTTGGGAGGAGGAGGCCTCAATCACGGCCGGCTTGGCACGAAATATATTTGATGCGCGCCGGCCGAACCGATGCATGTAACAATGAAGATCATAGTATCAGGCAAGGCAGGAGAAAAATGAAGAAGAGGAATCGTCGTCATGCATGGCGTGACGATCATCAGGAGGACAACAAACAGGTCGGTCATCAGGAGGTGTTGACCTGGCGGCACTGCTTCCTGATCTGTCCGTTGGTGCCGGTGAGCACCTCGACGCGGCCCATCTTCTTCATGGACATGGAGAAGGCCGCGTAGAACTTGATGGGGTTGGTGAGGTCGGCCACCATCTGCGCCGCGGCGGCGTTCTGCGCCAGCGCGGCGTCCGACGCCAGCGTGCCCTGGTTCTGCTGCACCCTGGTGTAGTAGCTGCTGTCGAACTTGACCGGCGTGCCGCCGTCCAGGCTGACTGTGGCCGCCGCCGGCGACGGGTTCGGGCACGACGACATGAGCGACTTGGCGTAGGCGGAGTCCAGCAGCGGGTCGACGGCGGTGGCGTTCCCGCTGTACAGCCGCGGCGTGACGCTGGCGCAGCTGGCGACGCCGATGGTGTGCGCGCCCGACAGCGCGACGAGGTCCGTCAGGTTGAGCCCGCGGTTGGAGAAGCTGGTCAGCAGGCCGCTGAAGCCGGCGAACGGGGAAGGGAGCGTGCCCGTGTTGGACGCCAGCGAGACGGTGCCGTCGCGCCGCCCCGTCTCCACCTGCCACAGCGACGCCTTGAACTGGTACGAGACGGCGTCGCGCGCCGCCAGCGCGAGGATGTCGGCGCAGGAGACCACGCCCGGGCAGGCCTTCTCCAGCTGGGCCTTGATGGCGTCGATCACCTCGTAGCCGCCCACGGACAGGTTCGGCGCCGCCGTCTTCTCGCTCTGCGCGTTGTCCAGCAGGATCGACGCGTCGCAGCCCTGCATGTTTGTCATGTGAGGTGGTGGTCAGTTAAGAAACAGCAGCAGCGATTACGACGTCAGGCATGGGGGCGTGGCGAGCGACGCGACAGGGACAGGACGCGGCACGCATGGGGGCAGGCGCTGCATGATGCGCGCCGCGGGCCGGGGGCGTCCTGGCTGGGGTTTGAAAAAAATCGCGCGGGCTGGGCTGGCGCGCAATGGGGAAGTGGGCGCCAGCCGCCAGGGCAAAGGGGGCGACCGCCGTACGGGGCGCGGCAGCCTTGGGAGGTGTCGCGCGCGGGGCACCGGAAGGAATCCGGACGAGGACGAGGGCATGTGAGCGGCGGGGGCCGGGGGCAAAATGACAAGATTCGCGTTGCTCCCTCTCCCTTCGCGCCTCGCGCTCGTCCTGTGTCTGTAACTGTTGTGTGTGCGTGCCAACCCGGCCGTGGAAGGGAACAAAAACAAAGGGACCGGTGGTGCCGTAATGCTTACGTATACTGTACTAGCGCGTTGCAGAACAGAACACGAGGAGAGGCGACGCTGCTGGGTCGGTAGCCCTCTCTCTGCCTGTCCTCGGTAAAAACCGACAAAAGTGCAGTGGGCGCCCACCCTGCTGAGACTTGAGAGCCACCAAAAATAACTGGCTGGAAAAATGCTGGCAACTGAGAAGGGCAGTGCACTGTAGACTGCGCTGCATACCACCAACCCGATCCGCGGTAAAAATCTGCAGCCGTCCAGTCCAGTGCAGCTGAGCAGGATCCGGATTTGCTACTACTACTACGAACGACACCGGCCGCACTCCCGTATTTGGATATGCATGTATATGCAAAAGAAAAAAAAATGTTTAAGGCTCTGCTGTGTTTTGGCTTGCTGGCCGTGGCCGGCGCCTGAATCTCGCATGGCGCCTGACCAGGACACAGGTAGTCTACCGTGCCTGGTGCTGCGGGTCATTGCTCTGGCTGGATACAGAACCGGCATTGTTTGGAGCTGCAGGAGGAAGAAAGAAGAAGAGGCGTTTTCGATCTGGAGGGGAGGTTGCTGGACAGGCGGACGCGGGCCGTGCCGACACGAGTAAATGCACAGGTGAAGTAAATCGAAATGATTATGTATCCTATCCTAGCCTATCGCACCGACGCCTGCCTGATGATTGATTGAGGAGGCGAGGTGATGGAATGGATGAGCCATGAGTGAATGAATGAATGATTGAGAGAGAGAGAGAGAGGAGCTAGGCGGACGGAGAGGAGGAGAGAGAGGAAGAAGTCGGACGGACGGACGGACCTTGACGAAGCAGTCATGGAAGTGGAGGCGGAGGAGGCGAGCCGGGAGTGCCGGGTTGGCGGCGACCTGCGCCCAGGTGACGCTGCGGACGATGGAGTCCACGTTGGGGCAGCTCTTCTGGTAGAAGTTGTAGGCCAGCCCCGGGTTGGACTCCAGCAGCCCCGCCCGCGCAGGCGCAGGGCTGCAGCTCAGTAGTAATAAATGACCAAGGACCACGGCCACCCACCACCACCGCCACCGGCCGCCGGAACCGGAAGCTGCTGTTTGCCTCCTCGTCATCTCCACCGGCCTCTTCTCCTCCCCTTCTCTTCCTCTCTCTCTTTCTCTCTTCTCAACAGATGAATGAATGAATCAATGGCTGGGCTGCTGGTCACTCAGACTCTGCAGCTAGCGCAACAGTGATCTTGAATGGAATGGAAGAGGAAGAGAGGGAACGGGACGGGGCTCGCTCGAGGCTTGGCTCCACTCCACCGGCGTTTGGTTTGGTGATGACAGTGTGTCATTAAGGGGCGGCGGGGGTGCGATGCGTTTTATAGCCCGGACGTCCTGCGCTGCGCTGCGCCTCCCGCCCGGCAGCTTTGCGCGAAAGCAAAGCAAGTGATGTCAAGCGAATGCAAATGGCTCACGGCTCGCTCACTCGCATGGCCAGCGGCCAGCCAAGCCCGGACAGTGACGTGGCGGGTCTCGCTAGCTGGCTGTGCCTTGACCCAACTTGCAAGCATTGTTTACTATGGTTTTGGCTGGAACAGCAGCAACTAGCGCCATCGTTTGTCTATAGTACTACCAGGCACAAAGCACAACTGCACAACACAGGGGCCATTAAGGGTGGGGGGTTAGCTTAGCTCTGCCTCTGCTGGACCGAGCCATGCACATGTGTGATGTGTCCCTTGCAACGGTGTGTGCCCAACGAAATGTGCACGGACCTTTCTGGCCATTTTTTTGACTGGCGCATTCATTGTTCCGCTGTTTGATCGGACGCATGCGAGTATATATGTGACAGCTAGCTATAAAAGTGAAACAAAACAAATCCTGAAATGATATTTCGGAGGGAAAACATATTCAAAATCCACATGAATATACAGGCCGAATCCGCGTGAACTAATGTGAGATGTATATTCATTCATACATTCTGCAAGGTATGGCGATGCTACTTGCGTATACATGTGACACTGCAGCACGATATATAAGCGTGATTCTTGCATTGGGTGAACGAAAAGGAAAAATCGCGAAAGGAAAAGGTGTCATTGTGAGCGGCTTAGCTGCTGGGCCCATATATCACCATCATCCGCTAACAGCTTTTGTTTATCCATGTGCACGTAGTTGTAGATGCTATTAATGATACAACTATGTTTGAACATGCATGGCGATGACGAAGGAGAAACAACGCTGCTTAAAACCACGGGGGGTTATTTCATCTTTTGCCCTGTGTTTCATATACATGGACGGTGTATTAAATGAAAGGAAAGCTCCGTTTGTATCCGCTCACATAATAGTTTGCGATTATAGTTGTTAACCCACTAGTTGATAAAATTAGTGAACTAGTTGGCGGTTGGGATGTGGACTAAAAATTGTTCACCTCTTTCAATGGTCTATGACTAGATTTTAGGTCGTCCTAGTATCCAAACATGTCCTTAGCTGTTAAAATGAGCTAGGATGGATCTCAATAACCACATAAGAAGTCAATTTAGCTAAATGTTATTTGGGTACCCAACTAACAACTATCTCATTAACTATCCCAATGACGTAGCAAAGAGTAAGAGTAATATAACTCACCGGTTGGTTGTATGTAAACTTACAACCAATCTATGAGCTCACTCAATGGTAGTTAGCTCACCTACGATCCATTTATTTCTCTCTCGCAAATTTTCTTATTTATTGTGCATAAACTAGCTATAAACTTATAGCTTGTTTTTTCTCTTTCTTCTCTCCTCTCTCGCCTTTCCCTCATTATACAACCCATCTACAACCTATCGCTTGACCTAATAGATTGCGAAATAGTATTATTACATTCCTAGCTTTCTTTATCCACACGCTCTAGCAAATAAAAAAAAGGAAGGGCATTGTAAACAAAACCACTACTGCATCCACCTTTTAGTCGGTGGATATAGCACCAAGCTAAAGAGCAACTCTAACGAGAGTCTCTCTAAACCTTGATCTGTATATTCTCATTTGGAGAGTCATCCCATGAACCCCCTTTATATATTTCTCATGTCGGATTCTCTATGCTTCAATTGTTCATCAAAATTTTAATTTTGTGAATAAATTATTAAGAGAACTACGATATTATTGTATTTAGAGAGTGCTGTATCCTCTATACATTATTGGAGAGTAAGAAGGGTGGTTTTGAAGAATAGAAAGAATGAATAATGTTTCGTGTCTGCGGAAGCTTGATTTAAAAAGGAGAGTAACTTTTAACAGCAGATCGATACAAGCGTAAAATTCACGGTCACAAGGGCAATAAGAAACTGGCTAATTCGTTTGTTCGCTAGCGAGGCCTACTTATCGAGCCCGTGCCGTGTACACAGTGCGCGGGGGTCACGGTCACGGACGAAGGGCCAAACGAGCGCCATCCATCCGCCTGGGAGCGATGTACAAGTACACATGGATTGCCACATGTGGGTCAGGGCGCATGTGCGCAAAGGAGACGAGACATGTTAGCTGGCCTTTTTCCGGGCCCTGCATGCGCCGGACCCCCGTTCTTGAGCAGTTTAGGTTCCCTGATCTGATTTCTATTTTTTTTTTCAGTTGCGAATGATACTGTTAGTTTAGCTCTGATAATGGTGCGCCTTGAGTCGCATCAGCCATGTAGGCGACCGCGGCCACGAGCGCGCTCTGGGCGGCAGTGGGCGGGCGTTTGACCCCTGTCCGGCGCTGCCCCTCGCCCGCCGGGCAACGCCAGCCAGGGCTGCTGCCGCGTTTGCCCAGCAGAGGCGTGGGCGGCGCCCGACCTGCCGTCGCCGTCCCGGTAGAAGGGGAAACCTGTGCTTGTTTTGCCCCGTTCATTTACTCGCGGTGACCGACATTCCCACGCGCGGTCGCCGCGTGGGTTCGGGTTCGTTCGTTGGCTGATGTGGAGGCCACACCGTTCGTTTGTGTGCCCCCTTTTGGGCGTGAAGCGCGCAGCGGCGGCCGGCCGGCCGTGAAGCCGCAGGAAACCACGGGACGCGACCGCGTCCTTCTCGGGCAGTGGTCCCGCTCCCGCAGGAGCTGGACCACGAACGAACACGCCGCGACGGCCGTCGTCGTCGCGTAATCCGCCCGGTATGCCGGTGTCGGAGGGAAACAAAACATGGCTCCAGAGCAGACGTAGTAATCATGCCATTGCTTGCCACGGGTGGCGCGCCTACGATTAAGCATGATGAAAGAAAGAGTGACAGCCCGCAGTGCTTTGCCGTGCGGCGCGGCCGTGGTTGATTGGCGCGTGGGGTAGCTTCTCGTACGGTGACTGCTTTGCTTTGCTTTGCCTTTGTTTCCGGGTTGCGTGGCCAAAGCCCAGCACAAATGGCGCCAGAAAAGGGACTAACCAGGAGGCAGCCGTGTCGTCTTTCCTTTTAATTTGCGGATTCCGCTGATCAGGGCTACACTGAGAAGGAACCTAGGAACGTGTCATCTGGCAGGCGACCAATAAAAACCTGGTTCACTTTGCGCGCCACGGATGACTGAATTACTGAAAGCTAATGCAGGCACCGCAGCCCGCCGGATACCATGCATACGATACGACCGTGCCCGTGCTCGTGTCTCCCGCAAGTCGCAATGCACCAGCTTGGAGTTTGTTACGGGCAGCTGGGTACCTGAATAAGCATCTAATATTTTATATTGAGTTTTGAAGTTTTAATTTTGGAATTTTTTTAAAAAGATCCGAAATATACGCTCCACCAACACCAACAATTAATTAGCTTTTGTTCAGTCACAAGACATACACGCTGCTGCCGTCTTTCATAGTATACTCCAAACTCCAAAGAGGCAAAGACCCACGAAGCTGCCATCACTACTGCTACACTACCTCTAGTGTGGTGATCTACCGCGTAGGCGGTCCGCAGCTAGTAGCGGTATTAGAAAGAGAACAAAATACGTATAGGACTAGATAGGAGTAGCATATATGTATAGACGGGCCTGTCCGCATTCGCCATCTATCCCATAATCGATCCCATCCCTAGGTCATCAGGCGATGATGGAGGTCAAGGCGTAACCCAAGGTTATACTAGCTCCCTTGACTAATGCCTCCTCTAAATCATTGATTAATAACCAGCAGCAGCTTGGATTCATCATGGATTGGACCCGTGCACCGCTCGAGCCTAGGTAGCCCCGCGCCCCCGGGCCGGTACCGGGGAGATGAGATTGCCTGGTTTGAACACAAGCTGGACCGTCGGCTCACCGGCCGGCAGGCATGCGTGCGTGCCCATGTGTCCTCTTCCCGTTCGTTGGAGCACATTAGCATTGATGGTGTATCCGTCGTGTTAGTGCCATCGCTGCGACGGCATCGATATGATCGGCATCGGCACAGGTCAAGATTCCAGCGACCATTTGCAAGAAAGCAGAGCATTCATCAGACAGAGTTCAGAACTAGCCCGGGGCCGGATTAGGTAGTGCAGTATACTAATATAATTGCGAGATTAATGGGCCTCTCATGCATGGATCCCCGACCGAAGTCGTCTAACCCCGCTGTCCTTTCCCATGATTAAACCAGTGCGCGGTCGCTAAACACTGCACCGCGATCAGTCAGGCCGCGGTTTGATTGGGCATCAAGAGGCCATTACACAGACGTACAGGAATAAGGAGCATGTGGCACATGAGCTCTGCGAACGACACATGTGGCCGGCCGCGGCCGCCGGTACAGACAGAGGCTGCATACGTACAGAGATATTCTACTGTGATATATTCTCTCGCAAAATATGGTTTGCCCCCGTAGAGGCTCCGTCTCTTAAATTTTATAAATCTCTGCTCGCAGCGCGCGTGCATGAACGAACGGCGAGTCCACACCAGGGTGTGTGTCCTACGTGGACCAGGAGGGAATCCGATGAGGACATGACCTGTCGTGTGACGGCCGGTGTCAGCAATGCCAACGGTACTACGTCCAATACCAAGTCCAAAACACAGCCAGCCATGCACCGGTGGTCAAGTAGCAAGGAGATGCATGGATCATCAGGGTGATTAAACAAAGAAGAGAACAATTCAACGTGGCCCGGGAATGGGAGATAAGGTACAGTAGATAGGCCAAAACCTGGACATTACCAACACACGCACACGCAGCAGGGTAGCAGATTCAGAAGAGAATTTGACACTGCATACAGCATGGCTCTGTGCAAGTTGCAATGCAATGCGAGGGATCGGAGCCCGGCCTGCTAAACACATTCGAAATTCCCGCGAGATCATTCCAAGAAGGAACGACAGGGCATGATTGTCCCCCTGATTGGATCAACGCAAAGCGCATTTGCAGATCTTGCAGGCGATCCGCGCGCGCAAGCCTCGCCGATCATGAGGGGGCGCAAGCGTGCTGTCATGATCGACCAGACCAGCATTGAGGAGAGGACCTAAACACCTTGGAATTAGCACGAGGCGCCTTGCACTTGAAAAGTATGCGGCTGCACAAAAGGGAAAGCGTCCGTCAGCAGGGGGTGGTTTGCGCTGCGGAGATCTGGAGGACTGCTTCAATCCCGATGCGCCGGCAGTGCCTGTCGTGTACTGCTCTCGGCAGCATCGCACGTGAACCTTTTTCTGCACAAGGTACCCCCGCCGAAGGGACGGACGCTGACCAACTGACTGTGATGAATCTACAGTATCTATCTACAGTACTCCATATCTATAGACTCGATCGATGTCAATTTGCTATCTCAATCATCATCGATCGATCGGGCCACGATTGTTCTACTACTTTTTTTTTTTTGAAAAAAAAAATCATTTTGAGAATCCATTGGTTCTACTACTGTCAATACGGCCCAAATAACAGAGTGTTCCCCAATTCCCACGACAGCCCACTGTTCCCCAATTCAGGCCTACTGCAGTATGGGCCATTAGTCTGGGCCCGGCCTACAAGTTCTTCGAGTCAGTCAGTGGGCCATTAGTGCGGACTACTACTAACTAAATGTCATTGGGCCCTCTCTCTCTTTCTCGGCTTCCGTTCTAACCCAGCAAAGCCCAGCCCAACCCAGTATCGATGCGTCGCTTACATCCTAAGCAACCGCCGTCCGCCGTTGCCGATGGTTCTCCCCGGCTCTCCACGCGTAGCCTCCACGCCGCGTGCAGGCTACGCGTCCCTGCACGTGTCCCGCAACCGCCCCTGAGGGCTGAGGCGCTGACGGCCTGACCCCACCCGGACGACCATCCCCAATCCCCGTTCCCCTTCCACTCACTGCCCGTTGCCAACGCAAGTGCAAAAAGCCGAAGGCAAACCCCCCCCACGGGCACGAAGGCACCACCAAGCAATCTGAAGCAAACCGCCCGCCAGACTTCGCCGTACTCCACCACCAAAGCATGCGCGTTGCCGCGACTCGACACGCCGCCGCTTCCCCTCCGAGCCCCTTCCTGCTCCTCCTGGTGCTCCTCGGTTCCGCGATCGGAGCAGCCATGGCCGGCGTCCTCGGCGGCGTGAAGGAGAACCCCGCCGCGGCCAACACCGTCGAATCCGACGGGCTCGGCCGCTTCGCCGTCGACGAGCACAACAAGCGCCAGGTCAGTGGCCTCCCTCGCCTTCCGGGTTCCTCTTCGCCTTCGGGCGCTCCGTGATCCGCTTGATTTCCTGCCATGGGGATGTGGTTCCTATCCTGATTTGGGTTTTTTTTTTAAAAAAAAAAATTGACGTACTGCTCCATCTATGTGCGTGGCTGCAGAACGCGCTGCTGGAGTTCGTGCGCGTGGTGGAGGCCAAGGAGCAGGTGGTGGCCGGCACACTGCACCACCTCACGCTCGAGGCCATCGAGGCGGGGAAGAAGAAGCTCTACGAGGCCAAGGTATGGGTCAAGCCATGGCTCGACTTCAAGGAGCTCCAGGAATTCACCCACAAAGGGGAGGCTACCACCTTCACCAACGCTGACCTCGGCGCCAAGAAAGGTTCGCGCTCCCGCTTATGAATGAATTGATTGATGAGACATCACTGCTACTGTTGATGCCTCCTGCCCTCTACTAACTGCATAGCGTGTACGAGTACAAGGGCTGGGGCATGTGTGTCAAGTGTTTGTAGAAATGCCTTAATGCTGATTGTTCGACATGGGCCACCATTTGCTTTGGATGGAGGAGTAAGAGGGTAGTTTGGAACAGTGAGTGGGCACATTCCATTTGGATTATGAATGCCAATGGATTCTAAATAGAGTAAATATGGCAGGAGTGACCGCTGACCGGTTGGATCTTTATTATTTCAAATCGAAATTATTTTGATAAATTGTAGGAAGTTGTGATGAGGCAACCATTGTGAAACTAGAATAGAAAGGGCATTAGCATGTTTTTCTTTTCAAAAAAAGGGCATTAGCATGATAGCAGCCCAATGTATCTTCAGCCCAATCATTTTCCACCTTCATGTTGATGTTCTGATGTTTAGAGGATGTAGATTTTAATTATGCGTTTCTTGTGTGCAGTGTCTGGTAACAATTAACCACACATTTAGTAAATTGTCACAAAAAAATGACAGCTGACCTTTGATCATGTTAAAGTTGCAGCAATTTTTGTCTGTTGATTGTGGCATGCATGTTAGAACATAGCCCATGATGCTAACAAGCTGGAGATTGTGTTGCATATGTATTCTTTAAAACTTCTATAGTTGGCATTTAATCTGTGATGCTACAGGTGGACATGAGCCTCGTTGGAGTGAGATTCCTGTAGAGGATCCAGTGGTCAAAGATGCTGCACACCATGCTGTGAAATCGATCCAAGAGAGGTCCAACTCCCTGTTTCCCTATGAACTTCTTGAGATCGTCCGTGCCAAGGCACTGGTTAGTTGCTGCAAATTGGTTCTTAAGACCCAAGTCCTTTCCAAATGTTGCTAGTTGTAGCTTAAAGTGTTTATGCTACTTCTTTTGAGTAGGTTATTGAAGACTTTGCAAAATTTGACATTCTGATGAAACTGAAGAGAGGCAGCAAGGAGGAGAAGATCAAAGCCGAGGTCCACAAGAGCCTGGAAGGGGCTTTTGTGCTAAACCAGCATCAGCCGGCGGAGCATGAGGAGTCGAGCAGCCAGTGAACTGACGTAACTGAGAGCTATAGTAACGTAGATTGTGTTACATAAATAAGGAGAAAACGTGGCCACTCCGCTTTTATCTGGATATATCGTTTCTGGTCGATGGTCGTTGCTGGCTTGGCTTCCGCGAATGCAGCAGGCAGCCACCTGCTGCGGTTCCAAATCGTTGGAGGACAGGTGTGGTGCCTCCTGTTGCTGTTGCCGTTATAATAGGCATTGTAACTTGTGAATTTCGGGAGCTAATCTGTTCGTATCGTATTGTTTATTAATATGATGGATTGTATGTGGATATATGTTATGCCACTACCTTTTGCCTTTTGGTTGCTTGCGTGCGATGTATGCCAAGATTGCTTAAGCTGCCTGATGTCACTACCAGGTACATATCTTCAAATCATTCTCCCGCGCACTCGTGGTTTCTAGTGTGTGAACATGCCAGCTACAGGAAAAAATAATTCAAATTTCTTGACAATTGCTCACATATAGAATAGTAGCGGTTCGCATGGTTCAGATTACAGATACATATATGACAACAGGTTTTAGAAACAAAAATATCAACTGCATCCTGGTACAAGCAGGATAATCAAACAGAGGCATCGGTTCGGCAGTATAAGCGCGCCAGCAGCATCCCACACTACCTTACTGCAATGTCACGGGCACACTGATTTATTACATGGCATTAGGAACTGTATAACAATCCCAACTCAAAAGGTAACAGCATAACACAACAGAGATCCATGGCTGGTAATAATAATAAATAGTCCAGGTGCTAAATGACAATTTTTCTCAGGCGTATATGCGTGCAGCGATTTGATGTCTTCAACTTCATAGTCCCGAGTCTCATACTCATCCACCAAGTACACCATTACCCATCAGTACCTGTGCCCGAGACAGAACAATAACAGTTCAGAGCAAAATCCTACAATAATATTTAGGTTGTCGAATGGTAGTGTAGAAGCAGCTGCGGCAACTAGCATTTGGATCTCCTATAAAAAATTCAAACATCAAGTGACGAGGATAAAAAAGGTACTGAGCATACTAATACTAACAAAATAAACCAACATACGTTTACGTTGGTCTATGGCTAGCAAGATAAGTCAGTAATAGTAAGAGTATGATTACCGGCCAGTTTTATGAGCAAACAATATAGAGATAGAATCTAAAAGGCCACAGAAAGAAATGTATATATTGTCAACGTACATGTCAACTGGATTATTTAGAGTTGTCCTGGATAGCTCAATCTTCTGTATAAACTCTTGGTCTGTTTGGATGCATCTTGGCCCCAGCTCTCATTCCCTGCACTAGGCAGTCAAAAATAGTTTCACCGAAGAACTCAACTTCCATGAGTCTCGGGAGGTTCTCAATGCCAAAAATACCACTTGCAGGCTCTCTCTCAAAAGCCAGCGTGAACCTCTCGAGATTAGGGGCACCTCCATCAAATCTGAGCTCATCAAGGTTTGGTGCATTGTCTAGAATCAGCTGCTTGAGTCTGGGAAATAGATTTTTCTCAAAGCAGAGGTGTGTTCCCATGAATGATTCGTGGTAGAGTTTGAGAGATACAAGACTTGGAAGCTTCCCCAGTTGCCGCAGCAATTCCCCATCAAGAAAATTCTCTCGGAGGGATAGTTCAATTAAGTAGCTAAGGGATGAAATCCATGGAGGCAGGACACTTAGTCTTCCCCATAAGTACAACATTTCAAGGAAGATGGGGGGTGATGTTAATTCCTGGAAGACTTCAAGTCCGATATCCCTGTTGTGCCAGTGGATGATAGACAGGTGCCTGATGGACTCCGACAGCATGTTCAGTGAGGCAGTAAAAGGTTCCCATTTTTCTCCTCCAAACTCATGGTTTATAGCACAAAGCTTGGTCAATTGGGACAACAAACCCACTTCCTGCACCGCGCTGGCGGAGCTGGTTGCAATGTCTACATGGGCAATCTTTTGAATGCATTTCATGTTCTTCAAGCCATGCGGTATCCTAAGAGCTTTGTATGGTTCAAAAAGCTTGACTCGGCTCATCTTTGTGTAGTGCCTATACCAGCCGCCAAGTAGATGCTTCAGATTTCCCAGCCAAGTGATGGTTTCAGGCAAGTCCCTAATGGATGTCTCCCTTGCATCCAGTGTAACCAGCTCGTTCAGTCTTCCAACAAGCTTGGGAAGCCCTGTAACATTTGTTCTTCTAAGGCTTAGATACCTTAGCAGAGTCGGTTTACATATTTCCTTTAAATCTTCAGCACTCAGCCACTGACAACCTTCAAGGTCTAAAACCCTTAACAGTTTCAAGTGAGCAAAGGTGATGGGCATTGGTTTCTTGCTGCTGCGCAGAATTAACAGTGAACGGGTGTGAGAAAAGTTAATGTTCGGGTCATCTTCATCTTGCTCTTTATCACTGCCACTGCCATCTGCATGGGTTATTGAAAGTCGCCTGATCTTATCATGTCCCGTTGTGCTGTATTGTCTACTACCCATAAATGAAATAAAGTTCTCTTGGATAGACTTGGAGGTGATCACTTCCAGCATTATGTCATGAACCTTACAGCACCCGACCAAACCAGTGCTAGCAATGCGGGTTGGTGTAACAATGCTTCGACTCACGAATTCATCGAGACACTTTGCTGCAACCTCCTCTAAATTTGATCCGTGCATTCCACTGATGAAACCTTCAGCTGCCCATCGTCTAACCAGGGGTCCTCTCTTGATCTCATAGTCTTCAGGGAATACACTAAAATACATGAAGCAAGCCTTCAAATAGTAGGGCAAATCATGGTAGCCAAGACAGAGTATCTTTCTCATTCCTCCTATAGTTGGATTTGTTTCTAACCCTGAACCCAATCTATCAAACAACTTTTCCCACTCTGCTCTTGTCTTATTTTTCGTTCGAGCTAGCATTCCTCCAATGCAAACTATGGCTAGTGGCAAACCACTGCATTTTTTCAATATGCCGTCAGAGATTACCTCCAAATCATGATATTGTGGAGGACATGTGTCTGACTTGAATACTCTCTTATAAAATAGCTTCTTAGATTCTTCAAAGGGTAGAGGCTCCATGCGGTAAACAATATCATGGGGACCAGAGCAACAACTTTCTGCAACGTTGGAATCACGAGTAGTAATTAATATTCTACTATGTTTGTCATTCTCAGGAAAAGCCAACTTCAAGATCGCCCAATCCTTTGGACTCCACAAGTCATCCAGAAGAATGAAGTACCTATGGATGAAAAATGATGCTTATCAAACAAGCAAACAAATAGCAAGTAGAACTGTAAACAACTACTGAATGATTTAACTTCATCTAATAAAAAAAATATGACTGCAGCCACTTTCATGTAGTATACGTCTCAGTTAATTATTTCATTTAATAATGAAGTAATGGAAGAAATTACTCATAAGATGTTATGGACACACTTCTCATAACAAACAAACCAATATTTGTTCTAGGGGGGGAAAACTAAACAATTTTAATGGTTGTTGTGGTTTCAAAATCTACCTGGATACTCATTCTGAAATGTCATCAATGTATTTAGAATGGGGAATGTAGTAAAACAAACTTGATACAAGGGTATTGAGACATTAGCTTTCTATACAACTTGAGTTATGTGTGTGCACTTATCTTAGCATACAGATGTGTTTGCACTTGATCCAACTACCAAGGGTATTGAGACATTAGATACAGATGTGCAACATTCCAACCAATGTCAAACCTGTGCAATTGGATTAAATGAGGAACACCTAGTGGTTTGGTTCAATACAATATTTAAGGAAAAAATATTGAAAGAAAGTGGTAAATAATAGATAAACAAAAAGTATGCCAAAGAAAGTAGGAAATAATAGATTAAACAAAAGTTTTGCCCCCATCTATCATCAGTTTGATCTACAGTTTGCCTAAACAGTCATTAGGCATTTTAAACACAGTTAAACTCCACAAGGTGGTAATGCCATTTCTGTTTAATCTACCGTTTATCCCATTTAAATGGTCGTTTTGCCCCTTTAAATATCCAGCTAAAAGTAGGCAACTGACTATAGCATTTCCAAAAATGCTTTTAGATAGTACTTATCGTCCCACCCAACATAACAACTTCGCTTTAGTACTTACTGAAAACAAGCACTTCAACATTTATTAAAACCAGCACAAATGTTTTGTGTCCACCATGCAAAAACCAAGCAAGAATGAACCATTTGCTTATAGCTATGGTCCAAAATGTAAGGTTTATGGTTAAGTGGAAAAAAAGTTGCAGCCATGATTCAAGTTTTTAGGCAGTAAATGTTAGCGAACAAAGAGTCTAGGATCAACAAGAATTAGCTAACCCCAATAGGTAGTATCAATGTATCATAATCATTAATTAGATGCCCTGTAGGACTTTTCAATGATGTGGCATCAAATTAATGAAGAAAGGGATAAAAGCAGTATCATCTTAGTGATACAGCAGTTATATCCAAAGCAAGAATGCCGAAGCTTTGGATTCATTGTGATAGATAAACATACACACAAGTGTGAGGTGTATCATCATACTTGTATTTATATGACATGGCACTGTTCAAAACAGTGATATAGTACAATGAACTAAGATTAGCCTTAGAAACTCTCCTACGGTTCGAAGATAAAAAAAATACCACTACTGATATCAGGATCATATGCCTGTGCATGATTTTTTGTATAGTTTTGGTGATTTTAGTTTGAGAGTCTTGAGTGATTGGGATGTTGTGCTCTTGTATCTTGTTGAGCTGGAGCACTCGAGGCCTTGATGGCCTTTCTACATTATGACCTTTTTTGTTTGCTGAGGAGCAGAAGCAACTTGGTGTGCGGTGTGCGGAGGACAAGGAGACCCCCTCCTTGTAAGAAGTTCCATGATGTCAAGGTGAACGAGAGAATTGACAGCAGTGCTGAGCCTTAGCCTTTGTGGCAAGCTCAACACCGTGATCGAGGAAAGGCTTGGTGACCGGAAGCATACCTTGGTAGAGCTTCAATGTAGACTAAGGGATGCGCTTCGACAACCGATAGAATGGGATAATCCTCGTCTCTAGGAGTTTCCTGTCTCTTGACGTAGCCTTTACTTACAGCATTTAAGTTTCCACATTGTGTTTTTCTTGTGTGGCCTTTAACATTCCTTGATCAACATAGCCTAGTTGATAGGATTGGTTGTACTCCCTCCGTCCCAAAAAGAAGGTCACTATGGGATGCGTGCAGATCAAACTTTCTTAACTTTGACCAGGTTTGTAGAAAATGCTTGCAACATTTATATCTCCAAGTAAGTTTATTATGAAAGTATTCAAAGATCTATCTAATGATATTCTTTTTAATATAATTGGTCAAAGTTAAAAAGATTGATTTCTCGGGAAGTGAGAACGACTTGTATTTTGGGACGGAGGGAGTAGGTTGCAAAACTCTTTGTGGAGAGAACACTAGAAAATCTTAAGTGTCAATCATGGTAGTTAGTTTATAGTGTTTCTAGTGTAGAGCAAGAAAGTCTAGGTCTAAATTTTTAGAGACCCAATTTCAGCACTCCCACTTTTTGGCCTCCCAACATTAGGACGCTTGTGGTCCTTTCATAGATACTTGGTGGAAGGAAGAAAGATTAGAAGTCTTTATTTCCAAACCAAAATCAATTCCCAATTGTTGTTATATTTAAGAGGGAGAACTACGGGCGCATTTGGTTCATGGGATGAGATTGGATGGGATCATCCCATATTCATGAGTTTGGTTGACGGATGAAAGGGGATGAAATTATTCATAAGTGAGATTCGAATATACTGGTTGAACTAATCCAAAAAATTTCTAGATTGCAGCCATCTTGGCAACTTGGGGCATGAGAATGACAGTGAACCCTATGTCTTAAAGTGAGATGAAGCTCTCCAATTCTTGAAAACAGAAATTGTGCCATCCTATCTCACCTCGATCCCCAACCAAATGGTACCTAAGGTAAAAATAAACATGTCCTAACTTGTATTTGTTGGTATTACGAAGAACAGGAAGTACCTTTTATCCTCCAAATGCATTCTGCACCTTGTAATGAGTTCAGATATGTGCCAGGTCTCAATCACTTTGAGGGTATCCTCAATGGTTTCTTCCTCAGAGTCAGAGCTGCTCAGATCTCCCACTCCCATTGATATTTGGATGAGATGCCTCAGTAAAGACTGTAGCAGTATGCGAAGATCACAGCGCTGGGACACTGCTAGGAAAGCCCGAGTCTGGATTCCTTTCACTGCAGGGGTGTTATAAATGTTGATAGCAAGAGTTGTCTTGCCCAGGCCACCAGAACCAACAATGGGGACAACTCTGAGATGAGCCAAGTTACCCTCTTCCAGGAGCTCGATGACCGATTTGGTCTTTTCACTCACTCCCACAAGCCGGGATTCATCAATGTTGAGTGCAGGTAGCCAGCGATCTAGATCATCATAGTCGGGAGAAGAACGGCCAGATGCGTACGCATCACTTGCACCTCCCAATGATGCTTCCACCTTGTATCTCAGCCTCCGCTCGCTCACCTTCATTGCACGGGCTTTGAGGTCTCGGATCTCGATGGCCAGCTTGGGCATAGCGCTCAATGTCTTGGCTGGACTATCTTGCGTAGCCAGCCCGCAATGAGGCTGTGGTTGCAACGTCGGTGGCTGTGATGGTGCCAGAAGGTGTCAATGCAATCCTCCGCATCATAAGCCACCTCCCTGACTTGTTTCATCCATGTTCTTGTCTACAAAACAAATTCAATTAGCCATTTACTTTAGTAGGCATTCCAGTGATAACTATTTAATAATAACTTGCTTTCATGTACGTAGATATGAATTGCAAAGTGCCAAGGAAATATCAAGCACAAAAACAATGAATGATGCCAGACTAACGCCCAAATAAAAATGCTTTAAGCTAAGCTTGTGTGTAGTTCCATTCCATGTGCATAAAAAATGTTTGGTTCCCACAACCAAGAAGAAAAACTGAATTAGAATGTAAAATTTTGGTACCAAATTCTCATAAACATACCGACAGATTAATTAGGAGGAACAAACTAAGCAACAGTTCACAGAAAGCATGAACATCAAACGAGTTGGTCAGTCATATGAGATGAGGAGAGGCTCCTCCCTGGCGGCTGTCCCCGGCGCGCAGCTGCTGGCGCAGCGACATTAGGGCTCGAACATGGAATGCTCCAGGGAGATTCGGGGCGTCCATGTTCCTCACGAAAGAGCGGACGAGTTCGTTCCCTATCGACGCCGTTTTCGCCTTCCAGGCAGGGGGGTAGCCGCGGGGCGCGCCGAGGTGCGCCGCCCGGCGGGAGCGGGAGGGGCGTGTGGAGGCGCGCTGCTGGCGGGAGCGGGCAGGGCATGAGGAGACGCGCCGGCGCTGCCGGTCGGTAGCGGTCTAGCGAGGGTAGGCAGGCAGCCGGGCGGAGGCAGCCGCGACGGGCGGAGCGCGCCGTCGAACTGGGGCAACCGAGGTAAGCGGAAGTAGGCGGCCGGGCTGACAGCAGTGGCGGCGGCTGGAGATTCTTCTGCGCCTCCGGGCAAGGTGCTCCGGCCGGGCGCGCACGCGCAGTACTGGCGGTGGCTCGTTGCTCAAAAGTGCGAACAGAGGAGGAACAAGCGAACCAGAGGCTGACAAGCAAGGCCCATGCGACGGCAGTTAATAGATCTGCAACAGTCTCCATAGTCTTCTTCAACCAAACACTATTCTCTGTCTCATCTCAATCAAACAAAAACAAGGAAGATTAAAAAAAGAGAGAGAGACGGATGATATCAACCAAAATATTAGAATAAATACCACTTGTTCATCCTTTGCCTTGTTAGACTAACAAATAAGTGTTATCCTAAATGTTATCATCCTCTATTTAGATTTAGATGGTATAGATGACCGACTAGATGATTAAAACTGTAGGAGTAAATAGACATGGAAAGTGGTATTTTTATATACAAATTATTTAATACATTTTAGACATGAATTTAGATATAGACATATAGAATGATATACATATAGTCATATAGACATCATTTAAGTACCATAAAAATTTCCACACCACACATGCAAGCTAAATTTCATCCACCAAAGAGTTCATCTAGCATTCAAACTTTCATAGTTTATCACCTAAACGATAGTTTAAATGCATGTTTTGGTGTTTAAACTCATTTAGAAACCTTTTAATGCCATCGTTAAACCGTTTTTGACTAGTTTGACCGTTTAGACGCGGTTTAATTCAGTGACTAGGAGCTAATGAAACTCAAACCCAATGTTTAGCATTTAAACGCGTGTAGACGACTGTTTGCACAGGTTTAGGCGAGCGAACACTGTTAACAATAACAATGTCTTTGGTAGTCTTATTTTTTAGAGGCGTCTATCAATGTCCCCTCCTACCCCCCTCTTCTGTCACAGTGGATCTTACGGATAAAACCTTTTGTCCATGTTGGATGGAATGTAATGACGTGTCTATATTGTGGATCATGCGGTAAAATCTCTATCCATGCATGTTGGACGGGTTGCTACGGCGTCCCTACATCCCGTTCCTTCTAAAGCCTTATACCTGTATCTCCACAGGCGCGGTTTTCAGACTTCATTTGTCATCAAAGTTTCTAAGGATGCGAACGATTGCTACAGCACAAGATTAAAATTTAAAGGTTTGACAAGAGTTTTTAGATAAACTACGGTATGAAGGATTGATATGAAGGATTGCTACCGTACAAGTTTGAAACATGGGCATATAATTTTAAAGCTTAGTCTTTGTAGCTCTCTTTTAGGCCTTGTTTAGATTACCTCCCAACTTCCAAGTTTTTTCACTCTCTCTCCATCACATCAATTTGTACCCGCATGTAAAGAGTATTAAATATAAGTAAAAAAAATAACTAATTATACAGTTTAGTTGTACATCACGAGACGAATCTTTTGAGCCTAGTTGGTCCACGATTGGACAATATTTGCCACATACAAACGAAATGCTACAGGACTTTTCAATCTCTCTCCATCACATCAATTTCTACCCTATATATGGAGTATTAAATGTTAGTAAAAAAAATAACTAATTGCATGGTTTGGTTGTAAATCACGAGAGAAATCTTTTGAGCCTAGTTGGGCCACGATTGGACAATATTTACCAAATACAAACGAACTGCTACAGGACTTTTCAATCTCTCTCTTCCCCCATCTAAACAAGGCCTTAGTATCACTACTCTTTTTGATCGTGTAACTTAGTTTTGAGGCTTGAAATCTAAATATTCTTGTAAACTTTGGTTGTCGGTATCTATCCATGTGTGGTTATAGAGGTAGGTCCTATCCATCTATTGTTATAAAAAAAAGTTAAAAATTAGTTTTAGTCCATCCAGATAGAGACCTAAATATTTTAAAATTTTGTAGCCAAACTTTAAACTAGTTGTTAGATAACTTTAACTGATTTATATTATTTTTTAGCTCTAACTAATGACTAGATCTTGCTCATCCAAAGAAGCTCTGCCTCCTTTTGCTCTTAAGCAAATGCAATCCAAGTCCCGGCGAGCATGAATAACAGACGAAGGGACATCGTCGTCGAGTCGACCGAGGCGCGGGCCCGGCAACAAGTATTTCAGTATTTACACTCCTCTCACCTGTGAGCCGTGGCTGCTGGATGCAATCTCCAGCGCCCATGATTTTCGTTTATTTTTCCATTAGTTAATATCAGGAGCTGTGCGGGTGCGACTCTATCTATTGTAGACAAATGGTACTCCATCCACTATATATATAGAATCTATAAAGATGTGAAGAAATACATGTCATCGATCACCGTACCTGCTCGCTGTGGTGGTAATCGCTGTTGCCAGCGGCGAGGTCACGGAGGCAGGCGTTCATGCTCTCGAGGTCGTCCTTGAGCTCCTGGATCTCCCGGCCGACGCCGCCGAGCAGCACGTACTTCTCGGCGAGGACGGCGCCGAGCTTGCCCAGGAGGATCCGCAGCCGCAGGACGCCCTCCGTGGAGCTCACCACGGCAGCCTCCATGATGTGACCGTGGCTCTCTCGGCTCTGCTCTGCTAGTCCCGGGCTGGCTCGGTGATCAGTCCATCATTTATTAGGTCTTAAACCGGATCCCATCACAGCTGAGATTTTTTTTTTTGAACTTGATCACAACTGATATTAGATACTCCTAGATACTCCTCCCTTCTGAGTATCTATTGGCTCTCCTCCGTAGTAGTTCAGGACGGCCGGAGATCCAGCAACAGGGCATCGTATTTATTTCTAAAAATTTCTTGCTATATTTATTTTGTTTTTATTTTATTTTGCAGCGGGCGTGGTCCTGCTGCGTCGCCTTGAAAACTTGACCAGACGAGACCAAGGATTAGCGGAGTCACATGGGCCACATGGCCTGGGTGCATTAGTCATGGGATCGGTGTTCAACAGTTTTTTTTCATATACAATCCAGATCATTTGCTCGCTCAGCAGTCAGCACCGAATCTCTCTTCCCCAAGTCCCATCTGGGACTGTACTTGCCCAGTGAGTAGTGACAGAAAGCAACATGACTCGCTATTTCTTATAGAGTGAGTAGGAGTTCTAAGAATCTTCTAAAATTTCAATTTCGCCTCAATTCAAATTATTTTAAGTTTAATCGATTTTATATAAAAAGATACTGATATTTTTACTAACAAATTTGTATCGTCAGATTCGTCATGAACATATTTTCGTACTATACCAACTTGATATGATAACTATTAATAATAATAAAAAAACAGATCAGCATCGAAGCGGACATGTCCGCGCCGACGATGAGTCGGTTGGCGCAACCGACATCGCTGACGACGCTTCCGCCCCCGACGACGATCGCCGCCGGTTCGCCCCGGTTAGTAAGCCAGGTCCAGCTATCGTCTACCTCCCCTGAAGACGATCCCCTGGCAAGAGAGCACCGAGGGGCTCCTCCTGGCGACCTCCACAAGGGCGTCCGACGAAGAGGAAGAGAGGGCGGCTCCCGGGACTTGGCTACTAGTCCAGTGAGAGGCCATGGAACTCCGCCGAGAAGGAGACCGGCTTGGCCGCCAAATCTCGACGTAAGAGGTCAAGGTGTCAGGGGAGGCGGCCATGGACGACGCGGCAAGTTGGATGAAGGACAAGTGGCTATGCCTGGGTCCTTCACCTTACGGAGCAATCCAACTGCAGATCACAGCCAGACCCGCAGCCCGGTAACCCAAAATCCGGTTGCAGTGGATGAGATCGAGGAATTTTGGGGTCAGCTTTGGTTTGTCCCAAATTCGAGGTCGCTTCCTCGAATTAGGGTTCAGCCAGACCGCTCGAATCTAGTGTGGATTGAGAGGAAACTATGAGAGAGTAAAGAGTTTGAGGTCAAGGATTGCTTCCCGGTGGAATCGGTGATTCACTGCCTAATCATCCGAAGAAGCTGAGTTTTGCGGAATCGCTCTGGGGTGAAGGCAGGCACAGAAGCTTCGTGAGTGCTGTGAAGAGGAATGGCTAATCGAGGCAGAGGTCGTGGTCCGAGACCGAGGAATCCAGAGGAGGAGTGGGGGGATTGGGGCGGGGGAGGCTGGTATCCACCTCATCCCCTCCCATACCCTCCACACCGAGGCCAGTTTCCTCCGCCGCTGCAGTTCTTCAACCATCCTCCGCCTCCGCCTTATGGCTTCTACCACAATCAGGTACAAAATCCCCCTCCTCCTTATGGTCAGCAGTTTGGCCCTAGACCGAGGGGTGGAGGCAGGCAGGGACCTGGGAGAGGCAGAGGTGGTGTTGGTGGGGGTGGTGCTGGGAGACAACAAGGCAGAGTGGATCCAGATCAAAAGAAACTTGAACAGGAGCAAGATCAGATTATGGAGGATATTCAGAAACCTATTCAAATACCTGAGGGAATTGAATCTTCTGGTACATCAGCTCCAAAGCATAAGTTCTTCAATGTTGTCTGCTACAACTGTGGTGGAGTGGGCCATTTCAGCACAGCTTGCAGCAAGGCTAGATGTTGTTTCATCTGTAGGATGGAAGATCACGTGGTGGACGAGTGCCCTGAATGGAAGAGAAGTCACTCAATGGCCCGGTACTATGGTAGTGCAAGCAAAGGCCTAGGTTTCTATCATATTGATGTGGAACCAAAAGGTAATAGATTCAGCCACTGGAGAGGTCTGGAAAATTTTGGCATAATCACCATTGAGCAAGGAGACATTGAAGAAGCAAAAATAGTGGGGCACTTGAGGTCTTTGTTTGATGATAAATGGGACTGGCAACTAAGGAAAGATGATGAGTATAGTTATATAATCAGATTTCCCCCACAGAAAAGAGTAGAGGATTTAGTGGTTGGTCAAGCGACTCTATTCTACCTAAAAGGAACTAATGTGTTGGCCTCCCTCAAGCCATGGAATGGTGATGTAGAACCAATTGAGGAGCTAGAAGAGGTCTGGGTATAGGTAAAGGGTATTCCCCCAAAATGGGCAGACTGGTGGACTATAAAAGATGTGACTACTAGCTTGGGCCTATTACTGGAAGTTGATTGGAATGTGTTGTTTTCTAGCTTCTTTGCCACTGCAAGAATCAAGATAAAGTGCAAGAAACCAGCATATATCCCAAGAGAGAGAGGGAGTTTATGAGTTGGGAGGAACTTGTTACTTAGTTTACTTCAAAACTGAGGGGGTTATACAGGTAGATGAACCTTCTGAGGGAGATGAAGGAAAGGGAGAGGATGATGATCCAGAAGAAGATGACCTGCTCGAACATGATCTCAAAGAACTAGGAAAAGGGAAAGAAGACAACAACAAGGAGACTGGAGGGAATCAGAAGGGAGATGAAGCTGGGAAGAAGAGTTCAGATAAGTCTTTATCTGGTAGTTCAGCTGCTAACTCATAGAAAAACAACAAGTCAGTCAGAAGAGCTATGAATTTCGAGGCAATGGATAACATCTTTAGTCCTAAACACTCAACTTGTCTAAATCTACTTAATGCTATGGAGCTAGAAGAATCAGATGTTGATGAATCAATCTATCTAGCAGAGGAAGAGATAGATCTAGATGAAGATGATGACAAGAAGCAGCTCCCAAATGAGTGGATCTATGACTTCACAAGTAATAGAGAAGAGAAGAGTTTGTTAGAAACACAAGTACCAAATCAGTCTGTGGCTATGGAGATGGAAGAGGATAACAGTCTAGGAGAGCAGAATACACAACCTACTGATGAGGAGATCCAAAGAGCTATGGGAAGAAAGAAAAAAGCAACCAAGAAGACTACTTGGGGGCCTGTCTTAGCCCAGAGGAGAAGCACAAGGGTTCCAGTCAGTGACAAGACTATGCTGGAGAAAGCTCAGTACAACAAGATGAAGCAGAATATGGAGCTCGACCAAGGTAATAAAGGTAACACTAAAGCTAAAACTAATAGAGCATCCCTTATTGCTATGGCTTCTCAGATTGGTATTTCTAGCAAGGATGGCTTATCCTTAGATGAAAACTTGTTAGATAGCATGTTAGATCTAGATAAGAGTAGGGTGAGTAATTTTGAGAAAACCCAAGCAGAAAAATTAGGATCCAAGTCTAGGAAAGAATCTAATCTTGGTGGAGACAAAGAAATGGTTCAGACTCATACTAGTGGAATAGAGGTAGATAAGGGGTTAGAAGTCATTACAAGGGAAGTGGAGGAGGAACAAGGTGGATACCTAAAAACTCCTACTGCTGTCTCTGTTAAAGACTTTATAGAGGTAGCCATAGAAAAAAGCTTGTATAAAGCTAAAGTAGTTAGAAAATATAAAAAAAGAAGATATGAGAGGTTTATTCTAGAATATTAGAGGTCTTGGGCAGATAGGAAGAATACCAGCTCTGGCAAATAAAATTAGAGAGAATCATGTTGACTTTGTAGGGGTAATGGAGACTAAAAAGTCAGAATATAGGCAAGGCTTGCTTAGATCTCTGACGGGTAATGTTAGGTTTAACTGGTGTTCCGTCAAAGCTAAAGGTACAACTAGAGGTATCTTAGTTGGAGCCAAAGCTGACCTGTTTACCTTGACTAATGGGGACATTTTATATTTTTTTGTAAGTGTCATGTTAACAAACAATGTGACTGTGTTTAGCTTTAAGCTGATAGTTGTCTATGGATCCCCTTATGAGGAAGGGAAACAAAATTTTATTGATGAATTACACAGAATCATTGGCTCTTGGCAAGGCTCGATGATTATTGGAGGAGATTTTAACCTTGTTAGACATATTAGTGATAAAAACAATAACCTGATTAATTTCAAGTGGGTAGATCTGTTTAATGAGTGGGTTAATAAATGGGGGCTGATAGAGATTGAGTTAAGAAATAGGAAGTTTACTTGGACTAACAATTAGGATAACCCAGTTATGGCTAGGTTAGATAGAGTTTTTCTTTCTACTGACATGGAATCTGCTTTCCCTCTGGCCAGAGTGAAGGCTTTGGATAGAGTACCAAGTGACCATAACCCCCTACTAGTTGACCTGGGGGATAATATGTTTTATGGAAAAAAGAAATTTAGGTTTGAAAAATGGTGGCTTATGGAGGATACCTTTAGATCAGTAGTAGAGAAGGCTTGGAATTCTCCCTGTTCTCTGTCCAGAAGCATTGATGTCTGGCAGTATAGGGTGAGAACTTTTAGGAAGCTAGTTAGAGGGTAGGCTACTAATCAAGTAGCTGCTTTGAATAAAAACAAAACTAAGTTTTTGCAGGAGTATGAAGTCCTAGATCAAGCTTCTGAAATCAGAAGTTTAAATGATACAGAATGGAACAGACTGAAGCATTTAAAAGAGTTAGCTAGGATATGGAGGATAGAAGAGATTAAAATTAGACAGAGATCTAGGTATAGAGATATCTTAGAGAGGGACAGGAACACTGCTTATTTTCATGCTATAGCTAATAGTAGAAGTAGAAAGAAGAGGATCGAGTTTCTGGAAAGCCCCTCTGGGACTGTTTCTGACCAGAAGGGGATGATGGATATTGCCTCTTCTTTTTACAAAAATCTGTTCTCTAGAGAAGAGAGGTGACATTAGGTTATCTACTGATTTTTGGGATAGGTCTCAATTAGTAAATGAGGCAGAAAATGAGGAGTTAACTGCTCTTTTTTCAGAAGCAGAGATCAAAGATGTTGTTTTTAGCTGTTACGCTGAGGAAGCACCAGGTCCTGACGGTCTCCCCTTCCTATTTTACCAGAAGTTTTGGGACATATTTAAAAATGATATTGTTAACATGTTTGCAGATTTTCATAAGGGTGAACTAGTTATTTACAGATTAAATTTTGCTTTAGTAACCTTAGTTCCTAAAGTAAATGATGCTTGCAATATGAAACAATTTAGACCAATCAGTTTGATAAACTGTAGTTTCAAACTGTTCTCTAAGCTTTTAACCCTAAGACTAGGAAAGGTTGCACAGAGGTTAGTGGCTACTAATCAAAGTGCTTTTCTTAAAGGTAGATATATTCTAGAAAGCGTAGTGATAGCTCATGGGTTAGTTCATAGTCTACATCAGTCTAAAGATAAGGGTGTGATTCTGAAATTAGATTATGAAAAGGCCTATGATAGAGTTAATTGGGACTTTCTCTTCGAGGTATTAGAGACTAGGGGTTTTGATAGAAAATGGATTGGTTGGATTAAGTCTATAGTGACAAATGGTTCCTTGGGTATCATGGTTAATGGGGAGGAGGGCCCCTTTTTCAAACCTGGGAAAGGTTTGAGACAGGGTGACCCTTTGTCCCCTTTGCTCTTTAATCTAGTAGGAGATGTCTTCTCTAGAATGCTAGACAAAGCAACTAGAAATGATTTAATTAGAGGTGTCTTACAAGATTTCAGACCTGGAGGTATCTTAGCCCTCCAATATGCTGATGATACCATCCTTTTCTCCTCTGCTGATGAGAATTGTCTAGTGAATTTAAAACATGTTATCATGTGGTTTGAACAGATCTCGGGGATGAGAGTTAATTTTCATAAGAGTGAGCGAATTACCTTAAATATAGAAGAGGAGGAGACTTTAAAGGCTGCCCAAATCTTTAGCTGTCCTATTGGTGCCTTTCCCCTTAAATATCTAGGGGCCCCTTTACATCATGCTAAGTTGTCTAGGGAAGACCTCCAACCTATAGTTGATAAGTTCTTGAAAAGAATAGCTGGGTGGAGAGGGAGGCTTATCTCTCTAGCCGCTAGAGCACAATTGATCAAATCTTGCTTAGCTAGCATCCCCATTTACCTTCTTTCTTTTATAAAGTTTCCGAAGTGGGCTATTAGAATTCTAAATTCTCACATGAGCAACTGTCTCTGGAGTGATTCAGAGGAAGCTCACAAGTATCACCTAGCCAACTGGGAATTAGTTTCTATGAGAAAAGAATATGGTGGTCTGGGGATCCCAAACCTTAGAGCTAAATTTATGCTTGTTAGCCTCTTGGATCAGAAGGTATGACAAGGATAAAGATAAACTCTGGAGAGAAGTAGTTGACTTCAAATATAATACCAACAAACCAAATATCTTCCAGACCAATACCAGAACTGCCTCTACCTTTTTTAAAGGCTTCATGTGGGCGGCCCAGGCAGCAAAGATGGGATATAAATGGGTTATAGGAGATGGAAATAAAGTTAGATTCTGGGAAGATAGTTGGTTAGAAAATTTCAGTCTAGCTATCCAATACTGGAATTTATATAGGTTTGTCAATGAGAAAAATAAAACGGTTAAGGAGCTGTGGGATGGTGAACACCTGAAGTGCACCTTCAGTAGAACTGGTGATGAAAACATGCTTAGGTTATGGCAAGAGGTCTGTCAAATAGCCTCTACCATTACTTTTAGAGAAGAAGAAGATGCTTTAATGTGGCAATTCTCTGCTAGTGGGACTTATTCAGTGCAATCTCTTTATAAAGTCATAAACTTCAGAGGTATTCAACCTGTTTTCAACTCAGCCATTTGGGACATCAAAGTCCCACCCAGAGTGCAGTACTTCTTATGGCTGCTTAGTAAAGATAAGTTGCTAACTAGAGACAATCTTGGTAAGAGAAGAGAAGTAGAAGATAAAACCTGCTTATTCTGTAATGAATCTGAAACAATTCATCACCTGTTCTTTAGCTATGTAGTTGCCAAACAGATGTGGGCTTGTGTGTCGAGTATTTTTAATTGTCAACTAGGGAGCTCTTTTAATGAGATTGGCAAATTTTGGCTGAGTAATAAACGAATGGGGTTTTAAATGTCTTTACTTCAGCTGCACTTTGGTATCTGTGGAAACTTAGAAATGACATTTGTTTTCAGAGATGTATACGGAGGAGCATGGAGATGCTTCTTCACAGATTAGCGGCTATGGTTTAGAAATGGGTTATCATCTGCCCAGTGGAGAAGAAAGAAACCCTGGAGATCAAGGTGAAGCTGATCAAGGAGAAGGCTGGCCAGGTGCACTGGCTCCCCTGGAATGGCGCCATGAGGGGGACAACTCTGCCTTCGAACAGAAATCCAGTGAGGTCCACTGATGTTGGAAGTAGTCAGATTAATGTAGATGCTGTGTCGTTGCCTGTAACCAGTTGAGAGTTTGGCTGGGGCCTTTTTCTGCTTGAACAGATGCGAGAACATTTGAAAACATGTGCTGTAAAAACATTCTTTCTGGTCTTTTGACCTTGGTTAAAAGACGGGGGCGTCGCCCTGGAACTCTAAAAACTATTAATAATAATGTTCTCTATAAAGTTGGTCAATATCAAATTAATTTGACTCGGACCTGCTTAACCGAAGTTTGGTTGAACCCAAGAAATTTTAGCCATGCCTGTGCAAAAGTAAGAGCAATGCTAGCATGGTAGTCCGACTACGACCCCTATATGAATGTATACCACTTAAAGACTTCTTCAATGAATACTCATACAGTGGGTTGTCTATTAGTTTGCCTCTATTTAAGTTTTTAATATTTAACACTTGCATAAGCAAACCATATCTTGAGGTTACATCTATGGCCATTCAATCAAACAACATATAGGTATGCTCCTCTATGCACATCCAAAGCTGAGAAGTAACACCAAGATTAAATCCAGATGCATCCTGGCCCAGGCGTCCAAAATCGGACGCTTGGGAACACATGCCAACTTCACAATCAAGCCCTCAAACTCAATGGCCTGGTGCGGCTCTTGCGACTAAAAGTTGAGAAAGATCCTACGAGCCTTTGGCATCCGTGAAACTAGGTAGAAGATAGGCTCACGCATCGTGCCGTCGTCACGACAAGTTCATTGAGGAGCCTTAAGGGCAGTCCCAATGGGGTATTTATGATAGTTTCTATCTCTATTAATTACTTTGACAACTCAGCAATTTGCTGATGTGGCAGTGGCTTTATTATGGAGAGAAGAAAAAAAACGGAGAAACGGTTTCCTCGAGAGCGAAACCGAGTCTACTCTTGTACCGATGCGCTAGGAAGCGATGGAATCGGCGTTGGGAAGACTCTGCTCGTTTCTTCCTCCTCCTCTCCGGATCCCTTGCGCCGCCGCCGCAGATTTCCTTCAAGCGCTCTAGTTCATTCTGTTCCAGCGCGCGCCACTGCCCGATCTGGTTTCCTCCGTCCGCGCAGGTTCTTCGTGCATGGCCACGCAGGGCTCGGCGACGGCTCGGCGGTTCTCCTCGCCGCACTAGCCTCACGCATTGCTCTGGTCGCCCCCGTCCCGCGCTGCTCAACGCCCGCCTACCCGCCACGGCCACTCGGCGCCCCGCCTCGGCCCTCGCATGCGGCCGCTCGCCCCTGCCTCCCCGCGCGTCGCCTCCCTCCCGTCTCTTCCACGACCTTGGGGGCTGCTCCGATCGGCGGCGGGGCGATGGCGCGCGTCATCTGCGTCTTAGCAGGCTGTTGTCTTGAGGTGCAGAAGCACGCGCGGGCGCCCACGGCGGCAGGCTCGTTGCCTGAAACGGAATCCAGCCACCATGTGTCGGGGAACAAACCCGCAGCACGCCGCTGATCTCGGCCAAGCTCGGCACGCACTGGAAGCAGGAGCAGGCGTGGCCATGGAAAGATAGAAGCTAAGCAAGCAGCGTACACATGCAGAAGAGGCTTCGAGCGATGCCTTTCTCGTGGGAATGGAAAGGAAATTTATGCATAAAGAATCCAGAGATGAAAGAGAGCAATACGGTGTATGATTGGTTAATTTTTTATTTAGATATTAGAAAAAATGTTTGCACTGGGATGGATAGTTTCTTGGTACGGTATCCTATGCTATAGAAACTGCTATAGTTTCTTGCATTGGGACTGCCCTAATGCTTTGAGTGGAAGCGTGATTGCAAATGGAAGGGCAACAACATCATTGAGCTCTGGAAAGCTTGTCATGTCCATATAGGGTAGGCAAATAGGAATACGATGAGGCTTGTTGTGCTAGAGGCAAGAAGAAGTACACGGGTAGGCTCAAATTGGTAGCAATGTCGAGTGTATGTGCTCAGAACATGTCAAGTAGTCAATAGCGGAACCAGGGGACTAGCAGGGGCCATGGCCCCCACAACATCACAAGATTTTTTTATGGAGTATAATATTTAATAATCTACATTAGAAAGATATAATAAAAGCTTTGGTCATAGATATTTTTATGTCTTCTAGGCAACAAAATGACACATTCGCAATTACAATACTAAATATTTTACTAAAAGTGTTATAAAATCAAGTAGAACGCACATTTAAAATAATCGATAACAAAATTTACTGGTGATAGAAAAGGAGAAAAAAACTTCACTAGTGGATCTACAAAAGGTAGAAATAATTATTAGAAATGGAAGTAGTTAGAAGCAAAAAAAGAAAAACAGAAAAAACAAAGAAGAACCAAGTCTCATGCCAAAAGAAAGAGAGAGAAAGAAAAGAAAAGGTTAACCGAGAAAGAACGAACCAGTTTCATGGGCCGCTTCTCGCTACCGAACCAGAGGAGAGTATCTTTTTTTTAGGTAAGAGGAGAGTATCATGAGCGTGCACATGCAGAAATCGGCCTAATAGCCATGGAAGAATTGCTCTCATTCATTTCTAACCTTCGAAAAAAAAATTACCTTTCCCAACTTTAGCATCAAAAAAAAAAAAAAAAATCTGTTTTACCTCTCCGAACCCCTAAACTGAATAAACCACCTCCCTAAATTTTTTAAAATCGTTTATTTTATCTCCCTAGCCTGGTTATAAAGAGTTTATAAAGGCGGTTTTGTCTTTCTCTTTTTTATTTATTTTGGTTGAATCTTCGAAAAATCATAGTAAATCCTAGAAAAATCATAAAATAAAAAATCTAATTTTATTGGACTCCATATGAGTAGTTCTTCACAGTGAACATAAACATAATGGTATGCTTTAGTATAAAGTTTTTTGCTGTTTTTATGTAACTTTAGATCTATACTTTTCTATAATTAATTCATATATGTAGTTTCTATGGTTTAACCATGCTAAATTTTTTATGGTGAGCTAATTATTGTATGCTTTAATTGTAGCAAAAAATTCATACCCATTGGGTCTATATAACTTAAATCTAAATAAATCTATAAATAATTTATACATGATCCAATAAGTATAAAATTTTTATTACAGTTCAAGCATATAACAATTAGTCCACTATCAGAATTCACCATAACTGGACCATATAAGCTGCAACTACGAATTAATTAGAGGAAAACATAGATCTAAAACTATAACAAAAATATCAAAAACTTTGTAATAAAGAATACTGTACTGCATAGCTATACTCATGCGGAGTTCAATAAAATTAGTTTTTTTTAATGATTTTTTATTTACTATGATTTTTTCAAAGACAACCAAAATAAATAAACCTCCTTTAAAACTGCTTATAATCCCATTAGGAAGATAAATAAACAAATAAGTAGTTTTAAAAGTTGAGGAAAGTGTTTTATCTGGCTTTGGTGTTTAAAAAAGGGACTTTTATGGAAGTTTAGGAGGTAACGTGTTCGTCGGTTTGCTGTTTTTCTTCTCCCGTTCACCTCCCCCTGCGCTCGCTCGATTCGGCCGTTTTCCGGATCAGCAAGGAGAAATCGGCCGTCCACCACTCCACCTCGTCTAGACGCCTAGCATCAGAGCAACTGAACACGCCCGACGACCGCCGCCGCCCCCATTCCCAGCTGCCCAGGTCTTCGTCGGACCCTTTGTCGGCGCAACCCCAACCCCCAATCGAATTCGCAGCGACCATCCTACTAGTTTCCCAGGTTGGCCGGCGATCTATAGCTGCAGCCTCCCGATAGTGGAACGGGTTCGCGCTTTGGCGGCAGAGTGCTGCGACGGCAGCAGGTAGTGCGCGGCCAGCACGGTGAGCTGCCGCTCGTTGCTGCGTGCGTGCGGTACTCTATTGATCCCTATATTTCCCAACGAACATGGCGGAGGCGGCTGCCGACTCCTCCGGCTCGATTGTCGACGGCGGCGGCGGCGGCGGCGGCGGCGGTAACGTCCAAAACGACTATCCCACCATTGACCCGACCTCGTTCGACGTGGTGCTCTGCGGCACGGGCCTCCCGGAATCTGTCCTCGCCGCCGCCTGCGCCGCCGCCGGGAAAACGGTCCTCCACGTCGATCCCAGCCCGTTCTACGGCTCCCTCTACTCCTCCAACCCACTCTGCTCCCTCGCCTCCTTCCTGTCCCCCGAGGCCTCCCGGCCCACCTCGACCGCGGCGGCCGCTGCCTCCGATTCGCATACCGTCGTCGATCTCCACCGACGGAGCGTGTACTCCGAGGTCGAGACCTCGGGGGCAGCGCCAGAGCCGGCGAGGCGGTTCACCATTGATCTGGTGGGGCCCCGGGTGCTGTACTGCGCCGATGAGGCAGTGGACCTCCTCCTGCGGTCGGGGGGCAGCCACCATGTGGAGTTCAAGAGCGTGGAGGGGGGCAGCCTCCTCTACTGGGAGGGCTGCCTCTACCCGGTGCCAGACTCGAGGCAGGCCATCTTCAAGGACACCACACTCAAGCTCAAGGAGAAGAACATCCTCTTCAGGTTCTTCAAGCTTGTGCAGGCGCACATTGCTGCCGCCTCAGCTTCTGCTGATGAGACGGGAGAAGGAGATGCAGCTGCCAAGATACCTGAGGAGGACCTGGATCTCCCCTTTGTTGAGTTCCTCAAGAAACAGGGGCTTCCTCCCAAGATGAGAGCGTAAGGGTGTTATGAATTGGTCAAGTATCTGCTATTTTTAGCAGCATGACTAAGATTGGGCTTTGTGTGGTGTTTGCAGGGTTGTGCTGTATGCGATTGCCATGGCGGATTATGATCAAGATGGTGCTGACCCTTGTGAGAAATTGATTACAACGAGGGATGGAATCCAGACCATTGCTTTGTACTCCTCGTCCATTGGGAGGTGAATTAGCTTGTCTGAACTCCTTGTCCACTTTGGAAAACTGTATATATCATATTATATAATGCTTTGTTTATTAATCCATCTTTCATTTAGCTTTAGAGAAGTTATATGTAACCTAACACTTAAAATCTTAAAATAACATAGATGTGGTGGTATAATTTTACATCTTATTTTTCACCACTCCAGGTTCGCTAATGCAGAAGGTGCTTTCATTTATCCTATGTATGGGCATGGTGAGCTGCCTCAAGCTTTCTGTCGCTGTGCTGCGGTTAAGGGCGCCTTATATGTAAGATGATCTTCACAAGTATGCGTGGCAACGATTTTTGTGCTCTAGCTTTGGCTATTGTTTCTTTAGTCACGTGATTTTAGCATCTTTCATCTCAATTATCTGTATTTGGTACATTGCAATTTGATTGCAACCCAAACATTTAGGAATAGTGAGATGTGGTAATCATGGGCTTGACATCTCTCTGCTGGAATGGCATCTGACACCTTCTTTATTTCTTTCTTCTTTATAATAACCTGTTCCAGTTTCCTCGTAGTTAGCCTTAACAACATACTTTATTTTTCAGGTGTTGCGGATGCCAGTTTCTGCACTTCTTATGGATGAGGTATGATAATAAACTAAATCTATGATGGCCATATTCCTGCATTTTTTTGCTATTGCCTAATGTAGTTATCATACACTGGATCCTTTTGAAATCTTGCTTATTTCAGCTATGTTTCACCTTTATGCACAGCTTCTATTCGCATAACTTGAAATAATTTGTACTTTATTGATCAGGAAAAGAAGCATTTTGTAGGTGCCAGATTGGCATCTGGTCAGGATATTTTGTGCCAACAATTGATAATTGATCCGTCTTATAAGATTCCCGCCGATGTCCCATTTGATGGTTCAGATTCTCATTTTCCAAGAAAAGTTGCGAGGGGGGTATGCATAATTAGCAAGTCCGTGAAGCAGGGATCATCAAATGTTCTTGTTATTTTCCCTCCAAAATGTAAGGACAACTATTCCTTTACTTGTGTTTATGCCAGGTCTCCTTGATGTAGTGGCGCTCTTGTGTCTCTTTGTTGATCCCATTTCTACTCTTGATTTAGCACTAGAAGAGCATCAGGTTGCAGCTGTTCGGCTTCTTCAGTTGAGCAGCAATCTCGCAGTATGCCCTCCTGGGATGTAAGCTATCTATCCTATCATCATATTATGCATCAATGTAATTTTCGCATGTACTTATATCTACCTCTGTACCGGCAGGAACCACTATGTTCAAAATTGCCCTATAATGTCGGCAAGTAACTTACCTCACAAGCTAATCTCATTTGCAGGTTTATGTCATATCTGTCTACTCCCTGTACTGATGTCTCAGCCGGAAAGCAATGCATAAAAAAAGCAATAGATGCTCTTTTCAGTCCTCAGGCTTCAGATGGTTCAGAAGGCCATCTTGAGATAGCCAGTGAAAGCACTGAGGATGTGAAGCCAACACTAATCTGGAGCTGTGTGTATGTTCAAGAGATCACACAGGTGCATTTCTATTTGTTATCAATATGGACTATTCATGTTGGTTTCAGTACTAGAAACACATTGGCTTTTCAGGTTATATATTTGTGTTTTTATATTTAAAGCATTTGGTGTCCTGTCTTACACTATCAGGGAACATCTGGTTCTTTATTGTCATGCCCCATGCCTGATGAATACCTAGACTACAGAAACATACTGGGATCAACAAAAAAGGTATTACATACTGTGACTGTTTCTTGTATGATGTACACACGTACTCCCTCCGTCGCTAAAAGAAAGTCGTTTTCGCTTCCTGAGAAACAACTGCCGGCAATTTTAATAAATGATAGATATCATCGATTAGTATCATAATTAGTATCATTGGAAAGATCTTTGGATCTAGTTTTTTAACAAATTTATTTGGAGATATAAATATTGCACACATTTTCTACAAATCAAGTCAAACTTGTGGCACGAACACCCAAAACATCATCTATTTAGGGATGGAGGGAGTACCTGCATGAGAAATTAGGTCTGAAACTCTGGTTGATCTGTAATTCTGTCAGTATCAGATGGTTATAACAATTTTCTTAAGTAAAAAACACATCAAGAGTACGCGCTTTTGTGACAGCTTTAGAATGGATGATGCTTCATTTATACCACTAGCTCTGTCCTGATGAATTTGTTTTCTTATTTTCATTTACAGTTATTCGCAAGTATCTGTCCTGATGAAGAGTTCTTACCTAAAAAGTCAGCTCCTGTATATGCTGATGATGACTCTGATTCTGCAGAGTAAAACCATCTTTCAAGAGGTATGTCTGCATATGGAGCTTTCACTAGGAAGTAGGAGCTCACATTCTAACTTTACATATGAAAATATTTTTCTGATACTGAGACAATGTTTGCTCCTATGCAACATACAGCATATGGAGATATTAGTATCTTTGCTCATTGGAATATAAATGTCTTGACATGCTGAGCCTTGTGCCCTTTGTTCATATTGATGAAATTATCACTGGCTATAAATTTTGACGATTAAAAGTTTTGAACAACTTTTTTAGACTCCAGACCAATAGGCCCTGCTTTATATAGAGCAACGTTTTGCTGGGGAGACCAGCTTACTGGTAGCACCAAGTTATACCGTTACAAGTTTAAAGCGGGATCTCTCTCTAAACTCCCTCTTCCTCAAACAAAACCAGAAAGATAAGATACCCAACATTGTATTCAAAGCTGACACACTCCCACTATAGCTAACAGGAGCTTCAGCTAACTGGTTGCAGAGATTATAGACAATCCATCATGTCCTCCATTACCCTTTGCACCCAGCCTTGTGACCCTAAAAATGATACGTTAGATGCACTGTGATGCCTGGAATCTTTGTATACTGTCTTGAGAGAACAAGGCCGTGACCAATGCAAAATATGGAAGTACTTATTGCTAAGAATCTGCTGTGTGGAACCATATCTTTGCGCACTAAATATATTTTTTTTTCCTGATACTGACAGGGCTTCATCATTTTGTTGGAGAACGCTGTCAGTGAAGATGCACAAAGGCATCGTCCTCTGCGTCGTGGTGTTCCTTGAAGTTCATAGGGCAAAAGAGCGTCGCAAGGGGAACCTGTGGCCTGTGGGCTTGATGAACAGTTGTGCCGGATTTCCAATGTACAGGCGGCCCCTGGCTGGTCATATATTGCATTAGTCGGAAACAGTTGGAGGGATGTGGTAGCATATTCTCCACATGCTATGTGGACACAATCTGCGATGCTCGGTGCAAATGGCCTTGTATGGACTCGCAAATCTTGTTGTACACAGGACCACAGCAAATACGGGATACATGCTGAACGCTCGATATGATTCCCCAATTAAATCATTTGAACGAGAGAGAGAGGGTAAAAGGGTATTGAAAAGACTTCTTTTCCCCTGAGGGTTGTTAAACTGCTGAGTGTATTTTTGGACGGCTAAAGCGTTGTGCAGACTTCGTTTCCACAATATCTTTGTTTTTGGCTGTTTCAGGTGAGGTTTTTGTCTTCACCTTGCAGAATCTGGTGGCATTGCACCCTATAGTAACATATTTTTTTTAGAAAAAAAAATCGATCAGTCTGTTTGCTTTGTGTTTGTTGATGAGTTCCGAATGATTGGCGTTGCATCTGTTTAGTTTTCTAGAAGAACAATCTCTCTCTCTCTCTCTCTCTCTCTCTCTCTCTCAATTTGGCTGATTATATAAGTTAACTGATAAGATAAGTTAGCTAATTTGCTGTGAGAGAAATACTGTTCGAACAACTGATAAGCCTGGCTGATAAGACAAGCGAATAAGAGAAAAAAACAATCTATAATTCAGTAGCTGACAGATTATACACAAATAGGTGTTTTTTCACCACAAAGTTAACTTCGGTCTCCTTGTCAAACAATATGTAAGCGGGAAGATGATCCCACATGGATAGCCCGAACTCAGCTGCAGCATTTGCAGAATGCCTAAGGTCAATTATTCCAAAAGAGATGTTCTTGTTGGATACATAATTGAAAGTTCAGACAGCACGCAGCTCTGGTTGACGGTTGTATACATTTTTGCTGAACAATGAAGTTAGGAATTCCACCAGCCGAAATCGTGATGTCCGGCTCTTAGCAGACTTTCCAGTTGCAATGGGGTCAAGTGATTTGAATGGCATAAGGTGGCTGTAGAGCTAATAACCAAAGCATTGAGTCAGCAGTGAACTAATGTTTCCTAGGTTTCCCTCTTTCACAAATCTTCACTAAAGGCTTGTTTGGATGCATTAAACTTTAACCGGCTAAATTTAACTATTAGACATTCAAACAGCACAACTAAAAGAGTAGCTATATTTTAGTTGGGTTTAACTATTTTCATCTAACTAAAGCCATTTAAAATTTAGCTACCTATTAGCTAGAGCATCTAAATATTTTCAGCTAAAGTTTAACTTGAAATCTTTTAGCTAGCAAAAATTTAATTTAAAATTTTAGCTAACTAAATTTTAGTTGAGGGCATCCAAAGAGCACGAAGAATATGAGCACTCCCTAGATTTCCCGACCGAGGAGGTGGTCGTGAAGAAGAAAGCGAGGAGGTGCAGGATGTGATGTAGTAGGGCTCCTTGATGGCAGCGTCTAGCCACGGGAACGGGTAGCTCTGCGGCGCCGTGCCGCCGCTCGCCGGCGTCGCGACCTCCATTTTACTCGAGAGACGTATGATGAGCTTGGCGTATTCCTCACAACAATCATAGGAGGACAAGGGAACATGGGACTCATTGCACAAGTCACAAGGATAATCTTGTTATCTTGTCCAACCAGATCCCACGTCAGTAACGGCTCCCATCCCATCCCATTGCCATCCCACTGCTGCAAAAGCAAAACAAAGCTAGCTGCTCACGGAGGTCGGAGCCCAAAACCCAGACGCAACCCACCCGCTTCTGTGTCCTCTCCGTCCTGGACTCGCGCCCCTCGCTTCCTCCCTCCCATTCCCACCCGCTGAAGCTTCGCTGAGCCCCGAGCGGGCAGGATGCTGGCGGCGTCCACCAAGGTCGGCTCTAGGCTGGCCTCTCCGCACGCCTCCTCGTCCGCCGCCGCCGCGGCTGCTGCTGCGGCGGCGGCGGGGCTGGCGAGCTCCCCGTGCTGGGCTCTGGGATGCTCTCAGGCGCCACCGGGTTCGGCGAGACTCATGCGGCGGCGGACGCGACGCCGCCGCTGCCTTGCAGTTCCTCCGGTGATTCTAGGTGAGCATCCGAGTTCAGAATTCAGAACCGTGAGAGGCCAGACTTGGGTAGTGTAGTGCCATCGGTTGATCTCATGATCGGAAGCCTCAATTGTTCGTTCGTGACTGATCTGATCACTGCCTGAATCAATTGCTCCCTTGCCAGGAATTAGCTTCCCAATAACTGAACAACTCCTAACTCACACCCTGCAAACAAGGGAAAATGCTCAGCGACTTCTCAGGATAGGAACGGTTGCTTTCCTCGTCATTATTTCCTTCAGCTAAATCTCCACATCGTGTTTGCAATAGGGAATCATGTCAGTGGAGAAGACTGGTGAATCAACGGCAGTCAACGCTACATCAAGGCAAAGTGGCTGCTGCGTTGGGCCGTCATGTTTTTAGTGCAGGCGGGTCCTCATGGAATCAACACATTTACAGATATTTTTCATCTTCTCATCAAGGGAAGATATGGGCCGGGAACAAGGTGTGTTCAAGTATCCATACCTATACATTGGTTTGATGTACTTTACTATTCTTTTGTAGAGTTCGGAGACGGTTTGACTGGTCTTTTTTTGTTTTTTTGAGATACTTGTTCCGAACAACTTGATGATGTGCTTTACATTAGACTGCCAATCATTATTATTTTAAGTAGGTGCCTGTTCCAGGTTCTACGTGACCTGCCAGAGTATATAAAAATTGTGGAAGTCGGGCCACGAGATGGTCTACAGAATGAGAAGGACATTGTACCAACACCTGTAAAGGTTGAGCTCATACGAAGATTGGCCACATCTGGATTACCTGTTGTGGAGGCAACAAGTTTTGTATCTCCAAAATGGGTACCTCAGGTATAGTGCTTTTTAAAAAATCTGGACATTGCACAGATTAGAAATATGTTCCATTTGCACGTATCGTACACATTTGTTTTCTTAGGTCCCTGATTTACAGCTTGGGGTTTTCTTCAGTATTTAATTCAGTTTTCATGGAGCAAGCAGGATTGAGGCTGTTTGTCTATCTTACTGCTAGTTATGTTGTATAGCATTCCAGAGTTGTGAAACAATTAATGCTCCTGTTTATCGTAAACATGATTTTCTTGTGCCAATATGTCATAGTACTGTCGTTTCTCTTCAAATGTTAAAGAATTTTTTCCTCCTAAAGTAAACTAGCATGTTATTTTGTTTTCATGAGTAGAAAGTTAGAAATAGTGAGGTCATCCACATCAGAACAGTCATTTGGATTGGGTTCTGACTTGTTTACATTGTATAAATGAGAGTGAGGATAAACGTACTCTCTCATTGGAGTGTCTCCATTGTGGAAATTTGTTAGTTACACAAAACCAATTCCAGTGTCACCAGAAGGTTGCTGCAATATGGTGGTTAGTCTGTGAATATGAGGATCCTTGGCAGGGATATGACTCTCTAAAGGCTGAAGGAATTTGTGATGTTAAGTCATGCCAGTACAATCAGTTGGTACCTTGGATCCTATAGAACTTCTATCTTTGCTTGTACCTTCACAATTAATATCCCTCTAGTATAGTAGCCAATTAGCCATTGGGGTGGAGTACATCTGTTTTCAAAGGTTAACTAATAAACACTTCTCCAATTTAATTGATTCTATATATGTTGTGCTGCTGGATATTGGCATTGTTGCTTGGGCATAGTACCCTGATATGAATTTGAGTTTCCAATAAAATGGATCCACAATCTTGGGATTGTGGACACTTGTATACTTTTAAAGGATTTATGTAAATAGAGGAAACATCACAAGGATGATGCACAAGCTTTGAAAACATACATTTACTGAACATATAGTTTCCCTGCACCATGAGAAAACTATTGGAATTAAGTTTCAGGCAGGATAATTATCGGAATTAAGGATGGAAGTGAATGTCTTTATTGTACTCTTTTATGATTTGTTTGTCGTTCTTTTTATATTTACAAGCATTGGTGTCTTCTTAAGTTCTATCCAGTCCTTATTTCACTAAAATTACCTTTCTTTTTCTTGATTGTTAAATTAATGCTGCCATGTAATGACCAGTGAATCTCCATAATACTCATTTTTATTATTGTATAGTTAGCTGATGCAAAGGATGTTATGGAAGCAGTTCGGAATATCGAGGGTGTACGTCTTCCTGTATTGACCCCAAACCTTAAGGTGAACTATGTTCATTCAATTGGCCTTTATTACTATTTTTATGGTATTATTATATATTGAACGTTTGCCTCATCAGGACCCTGTTTTTTGTGGTCACCACTCATCAGGGATTTGAGGCAGCTATTGCAGCAGGGGCAAAAGAAATTGCAATATTTGCATCAGCTTCTGAAGGATTTTCCATGTCAAACATAAACTGCACCATCAAAGAGAGCATTGCCCGTTATAATGATGTTGCTCTTGCTGCAAAAGAGAAAGAAATTCCTGTCCGAGGGTGAGCTCTTCTACTTTGTGCAATATCAAGTTTAGTCGTCTACACTTCCAAAATATCAGATTGTGTTTGTAAAGTAACTAATATAGTAGCCAGTCTAGCACACAATTTATTATTTGCTTGCTGCAAGTACAGTCTACTAGATCTTGTAGACAAATGCTAAACAATAACTCATGGGCCAAACCAATACTAAACACTAACACCTTAATCCTGCTAGCTTGAGCAATTCATGATTTCAATCGTTACTCCCAGTTTGCCACCTGTTCAGCCTGCACCTATCTTCAATAATGTTTATGTTTCTGACCATGTTACTTTCCCACTTTTGCTGCTAGTCTCTTGGCCAATCTTTTGTATAATATTCATGTGGTCATGAGAGAATTTTGATGACTGCATGGCTTTAAAAAAAAAGAATTATTGGCGTAGTGCCACATATGTTTTGATGTTTGCACTTACGTCACTGATGTAGTTTGGGTTTGCTAGATATGTGCTAAAGTTGATATAATGAAGTTGATATAATGTTGCTCTGTGTGGCAAAAATGTAGGTATGTTTCTTGTGTGGTTGGATGCCCAGTAGATGGACCAGTACCACCTTCAAACGTAGCTTACGTAGCGAAAGGACTTTATGACATGGGCTGCTACGAGGTTTCACTTGGTGATACCATTGGAGTCGGTACTCCAGGTGATATATTACTTAAATTTGTACGCCTATTTTTGTTTCTTGTAAAAATATTCCTATTTGCCTCTACTGAGGTAATTTGTTTCTGCTGCTGTTAGACGTTGGTTTTGCTTAGGTAACGTTGTCTTTCTAGAACTAGAGCTAGACTCGTTATATCCTTGATGAATAAACAACACAACTGGCCCGTACGTTTATAAGACAACATATCACATGGAAAAATGTGATGGTAAACCATCAAGCGTGCATCAACCACAATCTTCTTTTTACGTCAGATCAAGTTCTGTTTATAAGACCAGCTGCTTGTAGTCTTGTGAAGATTCTGAGCAGTTTCAGCTTTTATCATCTAACCAGGTACCGTGGTTCCAATGCTTGAGGCAGCCATGTCCGTCGTTCCCGCGGAGAAGCTTGCTGTCCACTTCCACGACACCTACGGCCAGTCCCTATCAAATATTCTCATCTCTCTCCAGGTAAAAAACTAATAAATAGCATTTACCCAATCTAAAGTGACAGTGATCAAACCATGCCCTCTTGTCAATCAGATGGGGGTCAGCGTGGTGGACTCCTCTGTCGCCGGCCTCGGTGGCTGCCCATACGCAAAGGGTGCGTCAGGGAATGTGGCGACGGAAGATGTAGTGTACATGCTCAACGGGCTGGGCATCAAGACGGGCGTCGACCTGGGCAAGGTGATGGCTGCCGGCGAGTTCATCTGCAAGCACCTGGGACGCCAGTCAGGGTCCAAGGCAGCAACCGCTCTGAGCAAAGTTACCGCAAACGCCTCGAAACTATGATGCTAGACTAATTTACCATGATCCCCTACTGCAGATAATTGCAGTAAAATTAGCGCAAGGTAATAAATAGACTGAGGCTATTCAAGACAGCATCAAATAAATACAGTAGTTTGATTCTGCCCTAGTAGATTTTTGTTTATGTCCATGTAGCAAAATAAGCGCAACATTGCCAACCATGCCTGTCTAGCAAAAATAAGTAAACATTACCACTTTCACCAGAAAGATTCCCAAGTCTCCACAATCTCAGCAAACGGAAGTGAAGCATCAGTTCGTTCTAGCTTCCAATCATTACATGTTTACAACATCCCAATCTCATCTATGCTAGCCTGTCACACTAAGGACACAATGGGAAATGTCTAATGCTGTAATGCATTCCACGAAAGTTGATGGGTTAGCTATGATATGATCTCTGTTACAGTTTGCAAACTTACAGCAGATTCAACCTCCATATCTTATGTGCTTGATGTGCTTGATTGGGGCCTCCTAAGCGAAATGAAATATTTGCAGTACCATCAATATATGGCAAGTCAATTGGCAATCACCATAGACATCGAACTAGGGTTTTGCTGAACTTCCCTGATAGCAGCACAAGGCCTTTCCCATAGGCTGCTAACAGAAGAGCCTCTGCTTACCCCTAAAAATGGCAAGTCAATCGGCAATGAACATCAAACTGAGGTTTTGCTGAACTTTCCCGATGGCAGCACAAGGCCTTTCCCATAGGCTGCTAACAGAAGAGCCTCTGCTCGCCCTGCATAAGGACACAAACACATCACCGACCTCAGTCAAACTATACAAAGTATATTGCTAACTACTCTCAATGAGTCTTTGAATAGAATGGATTATGCTACCCATTAAGTCAAAAACTATATAGCCATCTCTATTTTGGCTAATGTCCACTAAATCCACAAGAGCATACCTCCCTCCCAATTTGTCACAAAAAAAAGGTCTAATGTGAATTGCAAACCAGACCAATTTTGTTTTGATTCTATTTTTTCAGTTTCAGGGCACCTTTGCATGACAGCACATAGAAAAGCACATTTATACTGCATATTTGGGTCAAATTTCTTCCAGGTGGTAGCAAAATTAGCATTAACAGAAAAGAGAGAAGCTAACAATAATGTTAGCCATCAGGTGCCAAAACTGTTTGAAGATAGGCAGTTAACATTAGTAGGATGCAATGATACATACCATGGTGTTTTTTCAACTTCAAGGACCGAGCTTTGTCAGGGAACAAAATTGAAGCAGCTTCTCTGCTATCATCCTGTAAGAAGTATATAGTGCAAATATCAGAGAACTATGTTAGACTTGGAATTAGCAGAATAACAGAAGATCGATGCTAACAAGACATAAAAAATTGTGTTCAGATGCTAAGTAAACCAAAATCTATAAATACGTTTGTTTTTGTCTGACTCAGACCAATGTACATCCCTGCAGTAATCAATGGGTTACACTGAAATTTGATTTAAAATAACATTCATTTTCCCTATAAGACTTAGCTATCCTACAACAAGGTTTACTCATTCAACAAGCATGTCTCTTTATTCTTTAAGTAGACATATTTGCTGCACAACCTTACTGAAATCAACCAAAATAATGAGGAAAGGCTAGGCTGGAGAAGACCTGACCATGGACCACCTGACCTGCTTGGAAAAAAAACCCGACCTAACCCAACCTGCCAATGGGGTGATTTTTTTACCCATGAAGCAATCCAACCCAAAGTAGGACAAACTGAGAAATAGGCCGACGTGATCTGCCACAGAACCTGACATTTTTTTATGGCCCGATCCAAACCTGGAGATTGGTCAGGTCTAGGCTGGAGTTGGTATCGGTGACATTTTAATAACAAAAACGGAAACTTCTACTAAATGAGGGGCATGAAGCTATCGTATATACCACATAATAAGAGCTACAAACCTTTGGTGTTTCACTTCGGGATAGCCCAAAGTAAGCCTTCCATGTCTGGGATGCAATCGGGACAACTGAAAACCCTGAGGCCACTAGAGAAGCAATCCACAGGCCATATGAGAAACCAGTGCTCCACCATCCCTGTACAACATACAACAATAGAAGGGAGATTATTGGCAAATTCTGTAATAATTCAAAGCACATGAAATTCAATATTCAACCTGCGTGACTAGGTTCCATGTTCAATAAAATCGTGAACCCGGTGTAGCTAGATCCCATTATCTTAGTGGCATGCCTAGCTTCGGCTTATGCAAGAATTTACATGAGTATACAAATGCCAGGGACATTGTTTAGTAGTATTGGTCATCAGCATGTTCACTAAGTATAGATAGCACTGTAATCCTCAAAATTACTCTCATAGGCACTAGCATAACTCTTCAAGAATTGACGCAGAGAAAACCGGTTTACTAACTACAGTAATCTTGAAGAACGAGCATTTACTTGCATAATGTTAGGGAGAAAAGGAACAAACCAGCTTTCCATCAGTTGGAAATGGGCTAGACTTCTCAATGTATGCCATAGTTCCTTCAAAAATGACAGAAAAATACTGTAAACAGCTGTGTATTCCACATAACGGGTATAGTGAAGAGAGAATACAGTCACTAATTCACTACAACTACTGAGTCTTAATAAGGGTGGCCACAAGCCCACAATGCCACTAAGTTTTCTTCAGGGACAGTTACCAGGAGGCGCATCAAGGCCGCGGAGCAGTTGGATAATGGATTTGGTGTCCAGGCGCTTACGGATGACATCTGACACCACAATGTGCACGAAAGGGTTGTCGAACACCTGCATGATGCCAATTGCTTTTACTAACTAAAGCACGCTTGCACAGAACACATATCAATGCTAGCCTATCCAACTATCCGACCATGGCTGCCGGTCGAACCTGAGAGGAGCCGTCAGGCGAGAGGACGGCGATGGCGCCTCCAGTGTCGGGATCCACCCCAATCGCCCACCCGTTGGGGGCGGCTTCAGCACCGGCGATGTCGTCGGTCGGGGGCAGCGAGAGGGAGGCGAGCCAGGGGTCCCGGGGCTCAGACTCCGCCAGGAGCTTCGCCCGGGCCTTGGCACTCGCGCGGGACCTCGGGGCACGCGCGGCGGCTGCAGGAGCGGGCTCGCGGCGGCAGCGGCAGCGGCGGGGGCGGAAGGGCGGGGAAAAGAAGGAAGCTTCGGCTGCGGACCAGTGCGGCGCGGAGCGGCGGAGGACGGCTGTGCGGAGCGCATTCATGGGGTCTTGGCTGGCGACGGCGGCCGATGCAGCTCCGGCCGCGGCGGCGGCAGCTGCCATAATTCGAAGGGCTGCAGCGGGTTTGGACTTTGGAGGGAGATGTCGGATGAGGGTTTTGCTTGTTCCGCGGCGGGGGATAAGACATCGGCCAGGCAGGCAGGCACGGCCACTTCCACGGGACCTAGGGAAGGAATGATTTGTACGTATATACCAGTATTTTCCGTGAGCTTTTTTGGTATCTATACCATATATATACTCTCTTTCAAATTTACACTTTTATTTAGTGAATTTAGGATTTGTTCATTGATTTGCTAAATCCTTTCGGCATCCAAAATTTGTACTTCATGTAGGAACCGTCTTTCTGTCAGGATTTTATCCCTGGTGGTTTTAAGACAAAAGATTTCTAAAATTGACAAATATCTATTCCATTCATTCCAAATTATGAAACATTTTTTTTTTTCTAGATATACTATCTTTATTATATATATAGACATAATACATACCAAAACACACACATAGTAAAAGTTATGTATCTAAAAAATCAAAGTGTCTAACTTTGAATAGAGGATGCACTTTGGAGGTTAAATTCCCTCATGCACAACCTGTTTCATTTATCTTATCAGCGAGCTAAAATAATATTTTTCTCTCAAAACAAAGGCTTTTAAGTTCTAACTAAACAGCTCGACCGGTGACCTGAAGTCCAAAAAGATGACAGTAATACACCTCAAGGGATTTGGAACATGGGGGGGGGGGGGTGTGGTTTTTGGTGAAATTGAATTAATTAATGTGAATTCTCTGCACTATTATTTTTAAGAAATCTTAAGTTCCAAACAGGCCCTAAATACTACACGACGACAAATCGTTTCTGTTCAATCAGCCTCTGATCCCATTTAAACGGCACGTTTTTGACAATGTAGCCTGTCAGTGATTGATGAATGATTGGTCGAGTTTCAACCTTGAAATGACCGTTTAGCACGTTTTATGGCGAATTAGTAGATGGTCCATCGTTTAATTGATCATGTAGGCCGTTTAATGGCTGAATGGTAGATGACCAACCATTTTGCAGTTAGGCCTTGTTGGATGCCTATGTATTAATCCTCTAAATTTCATACCAAACCACTCTTAACTCAACAGGATTGAGAATTTGAGGTAGATATATATGACTAATATAAGTATCCACCAAACCCTTTTACTCTCTCTGTCCGTATTATCCGTCGTTGAGGCTACAATATTATATCCCAAATTATCTATCGTTTCCTATACCGCACTGTCAGCTGTCCACACACTGATTTATTTATTGCATATAAAAATCTGTGGTGGTAGGTTAAAAATCTGTGGTGGTGGGTGTTGGACGTCCAGTATTTTCACAGCTATCCAAAACTGTAAAAATTCCATCATTGTTAGAGTTGGGGTATTCAGATCTTCTGGTCTCTTGCATTGTTTAGGCCTCCGACGACAGATAATATAGGATGGAGGGAGTAAGTCTTGTTCGGGTATATTTAGTCTCCGTATCCCGTTCAGCCTAAAACAGTTAAATTTTATTAATCCCGAATGTCGTTCCACGTTTCCTTTGCAACATCGAACCCGGCACGATCCACGTATCATGCTGGAACGAGTTCCAACTTCCAAACATCCGATGAATTGTACACTATGAATGTATACATCATCTATCCTACAAGCTGAAATTGGAATATTACATTCTCTATATGTAAGGTATCTAGGTATTGACATGATCAAACTAACTGCCACAAATGTATGCGCTGATTTCCTAAACTGTTGTCCTGCACGGAGGATCGAACAACTCCAGTTCAAAGTAGATGAAATGAGGCACTAATCTACTGATCTGTGGGCGAATGTGCTCATATTGTTTGTTCATCTTGGAGTATAACCAGTTCTTCCCTCAAATTTACCAACGAAAGTTGCAGTGCGTTAGTTCAATGAGATTGTGCTTCAAGTAGGATGTTCGTTGCCACGTTGATGTCATTTCTAGCCCTCACGAGTGCCTGCCTTGCGTTATTGCCATCAAAGCCCATTGAGACCAGCATAGCAACGGAGGACTCTGGAGGCTCCACGATAGGTGCAAATCCAGTTGACGACTGATTCTGCTTGAGAGAACAAAGTCAGCAGTGCACAACAGGCTGATCAACTAAAAAGCAGCTGATAATTTATTTTCAACATGACATGAAATGCTTAGTACGTACTCCCTCCATTCCAAATTATAAGATGTTTGAGCTTTTTAGATCCATAACTCCTGCTATGTACTTAGATATGCACTATGTACTTAGAGCCAAAATGTCTTCTAATTTGGAATGGAGGGCGTAGTTGGTAAGACTTCATTCTTCATAGCAGAATAAGAATAATAGCACAACAATGTCACAAGACTAACAAATGAGACCTAGAAACCAATGAGTTATCAGTAATGTATTGCATTTAGAACTTGGAATGTAATGTAAGTATATATATGTAATGGACACATCATTCATATTTGAGATAAAGAAATAATCAATATAGCACAGTCATTGGCTAAAACAAGTTGAGTTGTCAACTGCACTTCATATAAATAGGGAACTTTTTTTTATGCCATAAACAAGCAACTATGTCAAAAATTCGAAAAGCCACCACAAGATTCTAGATAAATTATATCTTGGTTGTCATTGGCTAAAACATATTTGAGTTGTCAACTGCACTTCATATAAATAGGGAACTTTTTTTACGCCATAAACAAGCAACCATGTCAAAAATTCGAAAAGCCACCACAAGATTCTAACTAAATTATATCTGGTTCTAGATCCAAGGGCCATTGCACACGGAAATTAACTAAGCGTCAGAAGGTAACCTGAACAGCACGGCCTGTTTGGGATGGTGTGTTTCCAACAAGACTCCTGGAGGGGCGAGGTGTGCCTCCTGGGGAAGGCGCGAAGTATCTTGAAAAAAATGATGAAATAACCTGTGGAAGCTGTACAAGAGGCAGGAACTTTATAACACCAAACAGGAAAGAAAAATATATGCATTCGCAATTGTACAATTCAAAATATAAGTTGTTTAGGGCATCAACACAGTCTACAAGGCAACCACTTCTACTAGCATTTCTTATGAAAATATGAGTCCAAACAAAAACAATTACAAACATGAGAAGTTACTTTTCATGATGAATCTTACACTCTTTTTGAATGGAAATAAACTATTTATCCTTGTGCATGGGAAAAGACATGTAGTGCATTTCAAAGAATATGTAGTCCTTGTGTATGGGGTACATGACCATTGCAACAAGAAAAGGGAAATAAAAGGCTAGGGAATAGGGACAAGGAATATGAATATATGATAGCAAATAGGTAAATACCAATAAAATTTCAAGAAAAAACTGATGAAATGCTATCTTCTGCAACCCAGTCACTGTATGAGCTTACTTCTTTCTTTTATTTTATGAGAGATTATATGGTATTTACTAGATCGGACCCATGCAGAGGATGTAACAAGGGAGCTAGTACTTGGTTTGGTTGGATTCAATATTATCTAGTAATTCAGGAAGTTAACTTGCTGATGCCCTGACTCATGAGTGAAGAATACTGTAAATCTGTAATGGAAATATGAAAGAAAACCAAGGAACAATATCAACAGTACTAAAATATAAGCTGGAAAAGAGAGATGTTTAGTAACCTTCATCTTGCGGATCCCAAGCACATTTAGACGATAAAGAGAACCAGCAACCAGACCAAATACACCAGGAATAAGGGAGCGCTTCCAAGAAGATAAAAGAAGCTGCCAGGTAAAATAGAAAAGAGGTAACGGCTGAGTTGAAAAAAAAATATTCAAAACCAGATAAATTCACTTATGATTATGACAAAGAGACTGACCTGAAGACCAGCCAAGTAAATGAATGATTTGTCACTGAAATTCAGGCCAAAAATACGGAACCGTGATGTGACTGGAATGTCAAGAAAGAATGGAACAAAAGAGGCAAATATGAGACCATAAGGCCCTGATGCAAGCATACTGATGTAGTTTGTATCTGCAAGAGAAATGGAAGAGGAAGACTTAACAAGTGCACAGGCTCATGATTATGCCATCAATAGGCGTATAAGATATAATTGGAAACAAGATTAAAAAATAATGCTCATAGTTAAGCCATTAATCAGCATAAGATAATATCAAGGGAATGATGTGACAAGTAGCAGAAGGCAGGCTTATCTAACATATTTAAAATGTTAGCTACTCTAAAATGGTGAAGACTGAAGAGCATTCAGTCAAGAATTCTATCCAACAGAATAAGGGAGACAATTTTTAATGCTCTGGAACAGATGGAGAGCTCTTCTCTAGAGAAAATCACACTTTCTCCAGAAAACACAAATGCCATGTTTCCAGAAGCTTTTCGAGAAGCATTTCCAATCAAATGCATCTTTGGAAAATGAAGTGAACTTATTTGGAATCCATAAAGATGAGCTAATTTCAATCTGAATCATACTGTACCACAGCAAAATGGAGCCAAACGGGCCTCAAACCCTAGATATTAGGTTTATTAAAATAAAAAAAAATATGGGAATAAGTTCTAGAAAATATTACACTCGCTTGAAAATTTATACCAAATAGATGCTTTATATTATTGACACATCAGCTTCTATCTTATCAAAAGCTAACATACACTATAGTATTTCTGTTTACAATCAAATATGGCAGTCATTTCCTATTTTCTAATCAAAACTATAACAATGATGTGAGTGTTGGTTTGGGAGTTTCTCCCTCTTGTAGGAGTAGACTCTTGTCTCTCTAAACTTTTATCTCTTCTTAACGAAATGACATGCAGCTCTTCTGCGTTGTTCTAGGAAAAAACTACAACAATGATTAAAGAAAACAGGAGAATCGAAGCTCCGCTTTTAGAGTGAATAGGAGTTATTTAGGAAGGAGCTATCAATCAAGTGTGCTAAAAGATGTATGATTTTACTTGAGTGACCCCCGAATGACATCATTTAGAAGTTTGCTTCATTAATTTACCTTTCAGGATAACCAATGACAGGATCTCGAGAAGTGATGATGCTGTGATAGTGAACAGACAAAAACCTGCGTGGTCAAATGAAAAAAAAAAAATGAGCAAGCATCATAATCATAACTGTTCACAAGTAGTGTTATATTTGGAACCTTTTGCAAAAACCTAACTAATTTGGCAATAAAGCTTCAACACATGCCCATGAAATTTCATGTATTTTGGATTCCCATAGCCACTTGCACTGGAGAACTTACAAATCATGGGGCCACTTTCCAAGACCAGTCTAGAAAGCTAAGTTCTCAAGTTCATCATCAAAAGTGCAAACCATGCCAGTTTATGGGACTATTGGTGCAAGTTACTCCTTATACCAAGTTGTTGGTGTTGTTTACTACATTTTCTTTGAGGGCTTGTTCGGTTGGAAGGGATTGGAGGGGGATTGGAGGGGATTGAAGGAGATTTTAACTTGTACGGGATTAAATCCCCCTCAATCCCCTTGGTTTGGGGTGTAACTGAACAAGCCCTGAGAGGGCCGTTTTTCCATTTCATAGAATACCAGGGAGAAATATAAAAGGTAAAGTACCTACCGAGTATTTATTAGAGCCTATCTGCCTCTCAAACACACGGAAGTAATACAGAAGGTACAGTCCAAACATTAACTCCGGTGTTGACTGAAAAGCAAGTACAGATGGGAATATCTTCCATAAACGGAAATTCGTTATAGTGTCCTGAAATAATAATAGAAATAACTGATCAGACTTAATCTCAGAATGATTATAAACTTCTTATAAATATATAAGGTTCAAGATAGAAGTCAGTGATAAAGACAACAAAAAAGAGTAACTGCAAAGATGTAGATGAAATAAAGGACAAATATACTAATCAAGAGTTAACATTCGATTTTCCTCAGGACGTCGAACATTTCTAAATACATATTTAGGTACAAAACATAAGGCCTTTAAAAGATAGGGTGCCAAACTAATCATACAATGGAAAATTACAATTACTGTTCTCGCAAAAGGTATGGTACAAGATATGGACTATAATAAATTCACCATTAATAGTTATGAAATAAAATAACCACACGTAACAAATTGACAGTGAACTTCACATTCCGCAAGTAATTCTATTATGCAGTCATGGTAATTCTATTACACAGACTGAGCGATAGCTCAGGTGGTGGGGCTGGTCATGGTCGTACCCACCGGCCGGGGTTCAAACCCCAGTCTCGCACTAAAAAAAATCCCTCGCTGTGCTCTCTGTCTTCGGCTGTGGTGCGCGCTGGCCTGTGTTGTGGTGTTGCTGGCCCAAGTCAGCTTAGCCCCTTGGAAATGGGCCAGGGTTTGGGGGGGTTTTCTGGGCCGGTTGCCTGGATCTTCTAAGTGCAATGCCGTAGGGGCGGTTCTTCCCCTACTAGTCCATTTTTTTAAGGCAACAAGGCAAGGTGTGGTGACCTATCGCCCTCACAACCCCTAGGCAACGCCTAGGCATTCATAAAGCGAGGTGAGGCGGCGCCTTATCATCCTAAGACTAAGAAACAGAAAAATGGCAGCAGGAAGGAGGAAAGAAAAAGGAAAGCAAGAAACCAGAAAAGAGCAAATGAAAAGAGAAGTGATCGCCCAGGCCACTAGGCAACCCACAAATGCCCTCACATACACACCCCTCCTCAGTCACGCCATCACGTGGACATGGACGCATGCTGCCCTCTCATGCAGGTGCAGCACCACTGCATCTCCGCGCTGCTCTCGCGTGCAGCTAGCCCTCTACTCTTTCCCTCCTCTTGCTGCTGCTCCTCACTGCGTTGCTCCCTCAGATGGATCTCTATCGTGGCCTCCTTCTGGATCATCCAAGGTCGCCGCAGATGACCCAGGCAGTGACGCCGAATTTGGTATGGATGAGAGGAGGTGGCTGCATAGTTTTCCTCTGTTCTGTCTCTAGCCCCCTTGGATCTCTTACTACCATTGGCTCTTTGGGTACACCTTACTCCCTGCAAGCATCTCATCACCAAGGGCCTTAAAAACAATGGATGCAGTTCAAGCTCCTGTGAAGCTTTTGTAGTTTCCAATCATTTTCAACAAGCATACATTCACATGGCACATTGATATTATCAATGATACCAACATGCCACCATTTATGAATTAATTTCTGGCATCACAAATCTGAAATCAATCACTGAACCACATAGTGCACACGTCTTGTGCAACATATCAGAGTGGAGGGGTCACCTATATAAAGTAATGCTTTCATATTAGCTACATAATCATGCACCCTAATTATTGTTGGTGATATTAATCCATGATATCAAGCTTCTCACTCCTGCATATCGAATTTTAGTTTACCAAATTAATTTTCAGAACGCAGACCATGCAAGAGACATACATAGTTTGTCCATGCCGTGCTAGTTAACTAATATACAAGTTACACGAACTTTAAGTGGTGCAGTCAGTTAATTCAATTCTAACTCTTGTAAAAGGCAAAAATGCACAAGGCTGTGTCCTACAGCATCACCGGGAATGGAGTTTTGGAGATGTGACTGCACATGGATATTCAACTGCAGTGAAAATCAACTGATCCCACACTTTTACTTTCTATTGACAATAGTGGAAGCATTGCCCATCTCTGTAGAACTGATGTCTAAACGCATACGTCATTTCCTACACCAACCATCTAACAAATCACTGCCCTGGATCTCAGTAGCTTATTCCACAGGTCAGCTAAAAAGTTTAGTCCATCCAGTCCTAACTGGTACCAGCCACATTGTTTCTGTTCTACTTCATGAGCAAACCATCCTCCATATCCATAATTCCTACAAGCACAATTCATGTTCTCCCACCAACACCCGTGCACATCTATAACCTCCAACAATAAAGAGCCAATACTCCCAGTTCCGCAACAAATCCAAAACCTAAAACCCTAAGATACCAATTTAAGCTGCATAAGATAAGCTTCACCTACACATAATTTCGCTAACACCACAGAGAAAACCTAGCATCAGTTGAAGACCACAACGGTACACCATTCCCGACAGCCGCGGAGATTAGACACCGTCCACCGCCCATACAACCAAACCAAAGCGTCACCAGAAAATAAAGCTAAAGGTCATGCCACAGCTGAAGGCTCAGATTCGGGAAACCTAACCGCGAGCGCAGCAGGCTGAACAAAGCGGGCGAGATTCTGCCCACCTGGTATGAGATGCCGAGGCCGCGGGCGCGGCGCTGCGCGCTGAAGACGACGGAGAGAAGGCCGCTCGTGAGGACGACCGCCCGCGTCACCGGCGCGTTCTCTGGAACCAAAAGGGAAAGGGTAAACGGCGCCCGCACCGCCTCGATCAGAAAATCGTACAAGCACGAGCTGCGAGAGAGGCAGAATTCCGGCGATGTAGGGGGCGGTAGCGGCTTACGGAATCCGGAGACGCCGCCCTGCATCTTCACACGGAGGCGGGAGGCCGCTGGTCCCGGTCGGGGAGGCGAGGCGGAAGCGAGGTCGGGACGGAGGCGCGGCCGCCTCCCCGGCCGTACGATCGGGTCGCGTAGCGGGGGGCGCGGGTGGGGGCGCGGCTGGACTTCCCGTGGGTGATGCGGCCGGCGGGACGGAGCCCGGTGGGGGGAGACGGTCGGTCAGACGAGCGTGGCGAGAGCGAGACGGGTGTTTGTTTGACGATGGTGGTGGGTTGCTGCTGCCTGGTTTGTTGGGCTGCGCCGCGGATGCTTCGTGGGTTGGAGTCTCCGCCGTGCCGGAGTAGCTCACCTCTCTAGACGGATTCTTGTACGACTGTATATTCGGAATTTACAGTTATATATATATTTAACCTTTATATAATCCGCATACTAAATTCTTTTTTTGGAACGGTAATGCTAATTACCTCACGTCCCACAAATTCGTCGGTTCTGGACGTGGCTTGCACCGGTTGGGCCGCCCCGCCGTCCCAGCCCAACAAAAAAATCACGCCATCGTTTCCATTCAGACTTCATCATCGAACACTCCGCCTCCCTCCTCTCGCTACTCCGCCTCCCTTCTCTCATTTGGACTCCGGCTCTCTCATCAGCGCCAAGCCAGCTGCTCACATTGGCTGCGCCCAACCAAGCAAGCGCCCATTGCTCCACCTCCCTCCTCTCGCTGCGCTCCGCGCATCTCCCTCCCTTGCTCCCCTCTCTCCCCCTTCTCCCTCCCCACACGGCGGAGTGGGAGGTCGACGGCGGCACTTCCGGCGAGCAGCTCGCCTCCCCCTCCCTCCTTGCTCTCTCTTCCTCGCTGTGCTCACCTTCTCTGGCGTGGATCTGACGAGGTAGGTGGGGAGTTTTTTTGGATCTGAGGTTTCTCCCCCCTCCCTCGTTCATTTGGATATACTCCTCCACCTCCTCCCCTCCTCTTCCGTCTGGATCTATAGGATGTGGTGGCAGATAGAGGTTCGCGGTGAGATCTGGGGTTTCACCTCTCACCATGTTGCAATAGGTTTATCTGGATGTTGCATTAGTGTTTTAGTTGATGTTGCGGCAGTTTAGGGGTTCATCTTTTCACCATGTTTCAGTGGTTCCCCTCGTTTGTTGCATTTAGCTTTTGGTTGATGTTGCAGCAGTTTAGGGTTTATTTTTCCTCAGTGTTTCAATGGTCTCGCCACCACCTGCTTCTTTCCCTTCCCCTATCTACTCCGACAAGGGCATCTATAATTCCTTCGCCTTCGCCTTCGCCGTCACGACCCCTCTGCATCTTCTCCCGAGAACTCCTTTGTCGCTCCTCTTTCCATCTGGCTCCTTTGGGCGATGAGAGTGGAGTGCTAGGAGCCATGGCAAGGCAGGACGAGAAGCTGTAGCAAGGTGTGTGTCATCTTCCCCGCCCCTAGCATGGCGTCTACGACCACCATCTTCCTGCCGTCGTCCCATTCCCCTCCCCTGGCGCTGGTAATTTGAGGTCCGCCAAAAAATCTCAGGAATTAGGGGAGGGGTGTTTCCCTAGTGGTTGGATGATGGATTTTGAGGGACTAGAAATTTTTATTTCTCATTGGGGCTAGAATGGGGATTTGCTAGAGCTCTCAAATCCCTTAAAATACAAGTTTTCTCATTGGAGATGAGGATTAGGGGATTGGTGGAAATTCTAAAATATGGGTCAGATATAAAAGTTTTCTTGCTAAATATGGGATCCCATAAAAATAAGTAGATCACTGTTTGCGTTTCTGTCTTGGACCCGAACACTCCTGTATCGGATTTCCCCATTTCCAGATTTTTCTGAAAATATAAAAAACATTAGAGTGAAATCTAGAAAAAGGGATGGGATGGGTCGTCGGAATTTAATCTGTTCATTTTTTAATCTTAGCCCCGATTGGTTTGCACGCCGACGATATCCCATGTACTACGTCCGGTTAGGTCAGAATTTGATCTGCGTATTTTTAATCTTAGCCCTTATTGGTCTTCATGACGATATCCCATGCACTACGTTCGGTTTGGAGGAGCTCTCCCTTTTTGTTTTTGAGCTTCACTTAATTCTCCGATGGAATAAATCCTGTGAGGATTGAGGAATAGGGTAGGGAGTAGATGATGATTGATTTTGAAGTGATTCTGGTGTTGAGCTCTGTAAATTGGCCCTTAATATATAGCTTGTCTAATCTTAACGAAGATGCCTACATGACGACAATTTTAGATGTCCATGTTGACCCGCCAATTCTCTCTTTTTTATTTGGAAGGGTCACTCATAGACTCGGAGTATTAAAGTGGGCAGCGGGGAGGCATCAAATATTTAGAGAGAAGCATAATCTACATATCACTACTACTCTTCTCCCCACGGTCTATGGATCCATCTCTCTTAAACTCGAATCTTGTAATTCGTCTAGTATCTATCCTCCTGGTTGTACTTTCAATTTTGATCCCATGTTTTGCTTTACCTCCCACATTTTATCTCTTATTTGTACCATATTATCAGTATCATTGCTTACAAGTTAGCATCATAGTAATTTGTTATTATATCGTGTAGTGAGTTTCTAACAAGGAACGTAACAACATCGAAGCAATTCGAGCTATCAGAACATCTGATTGCTACTATTACAACAATTCACTAATCTTGTTGACAAGTGATTTTCATTAGAAAACAGAGAGGTTGAACCACATGATCACTAATCTAATTACATGAATACTAACTAATAGTGTAGATTAGGATCACCGGTCATAACTTGAATCCAGGTAGTCTGACATCGATGAAGTAGGTTGTGAACAAGCTAGCACGGTCAGTTGTTGTCGGTGAGGAAGAGAGGAGGCGACATTCAAGAGAATCCACGATGCTCAGGATCGGTGGACCGAAAGTTATAAGGTGTTTGGTTTGAGGAATGAGGTGCTCCATCATCTTCTCACTCCTCACTTTTCTTATTTGGTTTGTGAAATGGAACGAGTTGATCCATCACCACCTCATTCCTCACATGCTAATAATTAGTATATGCATGGTGAATGAGTTGATTCCACTAAAATTCATGGGATGAACTCATAATGCATCACCTAATGAAGCATGGTTTAGCTCCACAAACCAAACATACTCTTAGAGTATTGGAGGTATGAAACTAACTTGTGATAATTAAAGAGTAGTTGAACATCCCACTCTAACTTGATGCTAGACTGCCTGGACCCATAACCATTAGTACGTTAGGGCACCTCTAATTTTTGTGTCTTGTGAGCAAACTTAATCACTCAGTCTAGGTAACAGAATGGACGCGGCCCATTCCAACCATGAGACCGAGACGATGACTAGCTACTTACATCGAAAGGCTAATATCGTAAGTACACACTGTGTGGAGATAGTATACAAAGATACTGCATTACAACAATTAATAAGAAACACTACTACAAAGAACTTAATAGTGACGGTGAAAAATGATTAATGGTGGCGGTTTTCTCAACCGCCACCAAGCAAAGGTTACCATTAACATGATTAACCGTGGGGGTTGGATTTGACCGCCACGGTTAATCGATTAGAAAAAACAAAAAAAAGCAAAAATCCCAAACGGGCTTGGATTGGGCCATGCGGGCGTGTGACCCGCCGCTAGCTGGGGCCCGCGCCGCACCGCTGCTGCCGCCGCCGGAGCTGCCCCATGCTCGCCGGAGCCGCCACGACGCCAGATCCGCGCCGCCCCGCTCTCGATCCGCGACGCGAGCCCACCGGCGCCCGTTTCATGCTTCGCCAAAGCCGCCGCCGCATGGATCCGCGCCGCCCGCTCTCGATCAGCGTCGCGAGGCCGTCGACGCCCGATCCATGCTCGCCAAAGCCGTCGTCGCACCGAATCTGCGCCGCCCCACTCCAAATCCGAGGCCGTCGAGGCCACCTGCACCGAATCCGTCCAAGGCAAGGCCGCGCCGCTGCCAAATCCGCCCATGCCGCCCGGAGTTGCCGTCGCTCAGTTCGTGCCTGCGGCGCCTCCTCGGATCGCTTCGCGCGGGGGAGGCCACCTCGTGCACCACGCACGCTGCCACGGCGGCGGGGAACGCTTCTTCGCGCCCCCCCACGCGCCGCTACCACCGCCGAGCCACCCAGCGTCGCCTCAGGAGGGAGAGAGAGAGGGAGAAGGGTGGGCTCGGGAGGGAGAGGGAGAGTGCCGGGGCACCGCCACCGCTTCTTCTGGAGGGAAGAAGAGGGCGCCTGAGGGTGGAGGGGAGGAGAAAGGCTGCGGGAGGGAGTAGTGGGCTGAGGGTGGAGCGCCAAACCCTAATTTGTTTATATACGAGCTAGCACAGTAGTGGGCTCCGTGGATTAGTGGGTTGGGCCTGATTTACGGTGGCGGATGCCTGATTTATCGTGGCGGTTATTTTTTGACCGCCACGGTAAATGATTTATCGTGGCGGTTAATTTTAACTGTCATGGTTAATAGAAAACGACCGCCATGGTAAATCTCAGGTATTTTACGTGGCGGTTGGATTTTTGACTGCCATGATTAATAAAAGGATACCGTCACCTAAAATCATTTTTGTACTAGTGAAAACGCCGCTGTAACGACAATACCTACTGTTCTAACCCACCTGGCTGTCTTAGGACCCTCGTACCCAGGGTCAACATAAATATGAGGATACAGGTTGGTAATCCTTATAGGCCCATACAACAGTAAATAATTTACTATAAAAAAATAAGGCTCAACAACATGGTGTACACGGCCAAAGGCCCATACTATTCATTCATCCCAAGCGTTTAACAAATGAACAAACAGAAGTGTCATGATGAGGTACTATACAGTATCTATGATCCACCAATTGCGTACCAATATTTGAATTACACGATTCTGTGCAAGAGATCCAGATTCTTGATCGGTAGGGAGAGAGACAGAAAGATGGTTCTGCATTGGTTGCTCCGATCCTTGCTCATACGCATGCCCGAACATTGACATCACCGAACCTGTGATAACTTGTCCATGCGCGTGCTCGCGATAATAGCCTGCGAATGCAACGACACCGATGCCCCAATGGTCATGTATACAGCATCATCGCCACATGAGCAGCAGATCAAACGTATCTGCAAAGCACGCTAAATTAAAGAAAGAAACGAGCAGTGCATGGTTCTCACCTCTTTTTCCCAGTCGCAGCGAGCGGTTATGATGGCCAGGATGAGCGTCTGCACTGCGGTTCCGCCGATCATGCCTGCCCAGATCCCCTGCAAAAATGAAATTCCGATCAGAAGAAGAAGAGAACGCTGGAGCTGTGGTCATCATGAGCAGGCAACACATGCCGGGTGGCTGCCAACCACACGAGCGAGCGAGCGAGATGCGGCTGCTTACCAGCACGCCAAGGTTGAAGAGCCACCCGAGGAGGACGCCTATGGGTATGCCGATGATGTAGTAGCAGCCGATGTTGATGTACGCCACCGTCGACTGCCATCCTGACCCAACAGCCACACCTGAAAATGAGGAGCACCGACCGTGCACGTACATGTTTGCCCAGTGAGCAACAAGCCGTCGGTGCCAGAGAAATTAGATGGGTAAGGTACTAATTCTCAGTAGTAGAATCTACTTATCCTTTATATTTGTTCTAAGAGTATACTGTATATGTATATGTATATGTATAGGAAGAGGTTTTTGCTACTCCGGGAGTAGTTACTCCCATCTTCAAAACAACATATTGCGTATGTGTTTGTACTTGTTTATCACTTTGAGTATGTTTATGTACTCATATTAAGATACTTCAAATCTTCCCTACGCGAAAAATTTTTTAAAGGAACCCATAATTTTTAATATATTATAAAAATGCCACTTACTGTAGTATATAAATATAAGAGTGAAATCTTATTTGTGGGTCCTTAAACTTTTCTCCACTTTTCATCTAGGTCCGGATACTTTTTTTTCACTTATCGGGTCCATAAAACTTTTTTTTTTTTTTTTCCACTTCTCATCTAAGTCCAGCTACTTTTTTTTTCGGTCATCTAGGTCCATAAACTTTTCCCATTTCTCACCTAGGTCTACAACAGGTCATGTGTTTTTTTAAAAAAAAATTCATAAATTGGTTGAAAGTTTAAAAAATTGTATAAAATTATAGAAAAATCGTAAAAAGAAAAATCTAGTTTTGCTAGACTCCACATGAATAGATCTATACAATAGATAATAATATGATATGCTTTAGTTTAAAGTTTTTGCTTTAGATATAGATTTATGTAGATCTATATGTTTCTATTTTTAATTTATAACTAGAGCTTCTGTGCTCCAATTATGGTGAAATTTTTATGATTGACTAATCATCTTATGCTTAAACTATGGTAAAAATTTCAGATTTAATAGAGCATGTATGACTCCAATTGACTATCTATTAACTATAAAACAAGAATAAACCTAGGAAAATCAATGACTCAGTCATACATGCTCCATTAAATCTGAAATTTTTTATCATAGTTAAAGCATACGATGATTAGTCTACCATTAAAATTTCACTATAATTGGAACACAGGAGCTCCAATTATAAACTAAAAATAGAAACATATAGGTCTACATAAATCTATATCTAAAGCAAAAACTTTAAACTAAAGCATGTCATACTATATATCTATTGCATAGATCTATTCATGTGGAGTCTAATAAAACTGGATTTTTCTTTTTACGATTTTTTATAATTTTATACAATTTTTCAAAGTTTCAACTAGTTTATGATTTTTTTTTTAAAAAACACATGACCTGTTGTGGACCTAGGTGAGAAGTGGAAAAAAGTTTATGGACCCAGATGAGCGAAAAAAAAAGTAGCTAGACCTAGATGAGAAGTGGAAAAAAGTTCATGGACCCAGATGAGCGAAAAAAAAGTACCTAGACCTAGGTGAGAAGTGGAGAAAAGTTTAAGGACCCACAGCGCATTTCACTCTAAATATAAGTATAACCACATACTTTATGTATGCATGCATACTTGACATATATATTACCATAGATGGTCTAGTATAATTATATATTTCGTGTATATACACCTCGTTCGGTCATATACACCTTAAATCTAGAGATATTAATATAGGAGTAACTACTCCTCAGGAGTAGGATAAAATTTCCCTATATGTATATGTATATGTAGGCCGGGTGCTGTAACAGTTGTCACTCACCTGACAGAACAGGCTGTATGCTGTTGAGGAGTATGGTGAAGGCCAGCAGGAGGGAGAGCTTATCGACGGCATCCAGCACGACAGCACTGGTGGTGAAAATGAGAGCGATCTTGTCGTGGAGGCCCATGATCAGCACCCAGAAGAAGAGCCCGATCACCAGCGACGTCGAGGATGATACAATGGCCGCGAACTTGGCGCCCTTACCATTTCCCGCGCCGAGCTCGTTGGCCACGCGCACCCTGAACAAGAACAGAGCCAATGTGCATGCCCTTGCTAAAATTAGCTGGTATGTAGCTGACACAGCACCCTTGTAATTGCCAAAAAAAAAAGATAAAAGATAAAAAAGATTACCCGGTGCCGGCAAAAATTGCCAGTGGAATCATCATCTCCCATGAATTAATGTTCATGCTGCATATATATGTGCATCGAAGGGAATTAGTACGCTATATATATGGTCTTTGGTGTAGTATATCATTCTGGTGTACACTTAGCATATTCACGGTGGTTTTTTTAGAATTATACAGTAGAATACAGACGTCCACAACACATACTTATCCTCTAGAACACATATACGTAAACCTTACTCCTATACACCTCTAAGGACAATCTCATTAAATGGACAAAACTTAATTACCAAATAGCGAGGGCATCCACCGCAACCGCCGCGTTCTTGAGGTTCCCGGTCAGCACGAGCAGTATCTTATAGTACCAGTTCTCCAAGCTGCACACGTATAAAAGCATGCATGTTAGTATGTCCAAACTTCTCTTAGGAAAGCACTGCAGTAATTAAATAGGGGAACGTATTTAGTTGAAACTAACTTCCCGTGAAAACCTGTGCAAACCACAATAAAAAAGTCGTCTAAATTCACCAAAAATTCTCACATGTAGATAATATGATGATACATAGCCTTGCAAAATATCTTGTCGAAACTCGACTTCGTTTGTGAGATATAAAAATAATAAATTTCAAGCCAGAAAACGATCCGGATGATTTGGTAGAAATTTGTTATTTTTATATCTCAAAAAAGAAATCGAGTTTCGACAAGATATTTTGCAAGAATGTGTATCATCATATCATCTACATGTGTGAATTTTTTGGTGAATTTAGACGAATTTTTACCGTGGTTTGCACAAATTTTCACGGGAAGTTAGTTTGCACTAGATACGTTTCCATTAAATAGAGCTAAAGTTTGACACAAAACGAAGTACTGTCGAAATGGACATCGGACACATACCAGAGCATGACACCGGAGGCCGCGGACAGCTTGACGAACTCCCCGAGGCCGGCGAACGCCTCCACCGTGAAGCCATGCCAGGTCTCCGGGCAACCGCCGCACGTGACATAGACGAAAAGCATCATGGTGATGGCCCACCAGGAGACACTGAGAGCGAGCGCGACGCCGGCGAGCCCGAGCTTGAGCCTGGAGACGAGGAGCCAGCTGACGAGGAGGTGGACGCAGAGCGCGGCTGCGGCGGCGACCGCGTTGGGCAGGTTCTTCCTCTGGCACTGCAGGAATCGCTGCATCGGGAAGAGGAAGGCCATGGAGAAGTGCAGGGGGACGAACCACACGGAGACCTGCCCCGCCATCGCCGACAGCTCCTGTGGCTGCCCCGCCAGCAGGAGCAGGTCCTCCGTGAAGAAGTACATCGGCGTCAGCAGCACGGCGCACGCGAAGAGGACGATCCACGAGCGCTGCATGTACACTCCCATCATGTGGTGCTTCTTGGCGCCATACGCCTGTCCACACAGCGTCTCCAGCGCGCTCGCCATGCCAATCTGAAAGTTCATTTCACAATAACATTTTTTTGAGAAAACCATTTCACATTAACAACACAACTTTGCAAAGTTTGATAAAAAAATGTTATATATCGGCCATTAGAGTTATGCGGTTTCGGATTGTTGTGGCGTATCGGGTGTGTTTTGGTACAAAGTAGTCACATTTTAACTGTTTAAATAGATTTGGTGCCAGCTTTTAATCCTTGCTACTTCAAATATAGCACCCCTGGATTAATCATTAAACACAAAATGAAGATAAAATTATAAAAGAGAGGTGCTATGCATATATGATGAACTAGGCCAAAACATGGTGAGGTTTATAGATAGCATCAGAGTATCAACCCTTGCCACATATGCACATGTTGCAATGTATGTTGCCATCATCCTTTGCACTTGTTGCATCAACCATTTGTTGTTCGATGCTATGCTCGTACCGATCGACGCTCTTGTCCCATGTTTGTTGACTTGTTGTCATAAAGTTTCTCCAATGATACTACCAACACGTATCTACGATACGGAGGCCCTAATGAGTTATACCATTTGTTCCAATGATACTAATCATGGGCATATGCTTGTCAGTATAGAAAACTAATGTAAACAACATAGGTAATAAATATGAAAAGAAAAGAAAAAGGGACATTCAGCAACTGATCCACATTGTGTCGTGCTTTGGGTTTCGCAAAACTGTGCCGCTGGAGACAAAAAAAAAAAAAAGAAAAAAAAAGAAAGAAGAAAAGTAAGCAAAGCGCGCTCACCATGAGGCCGCAGTTGAAGCCGGTTAGGACAGTGCAAGCGAAGGAGACGGACGCCAACTCGAGGTCGCCGAGGTGGCCGGCGAATGCCTGCATGATGACGTTGAGGCTGTAGGTGACGGTGTTGGTGAAGATGGCGGGCCCCACGATCTCCCATAGGTTCCTCGACTCCTCGCATACCCTTCTCCATAGACCCAAGCGCCCATGTTGGTGCTGCTCTTCTTCCTTCCATGCCTCGCCGCGCAGTAGCGCCGCCGTGCAATCCTCCTCGTCTTTTCGCCTTCCGTGATCCATTGCTTTTTGGTAGGTAGTAGCAGTAGTCGTCGTCAAAAGTTTCTTAATTCCTCTCTAGTGCTACGACGATCTCTGCAAGTGCCACACGCTTGGCTCTTGGCGATGCGTGCATTTTAATGAGAAGGATCGGAGAAACATATATCCATTAGTTTGACTAACCTCTGGCACGTAGTACAACGTGCCCACGAGTAGGGTGTGATTGCTGAATAATCTTACATACCATTTTTTAATTACACGGTATTGACATAGATGCTCACAACGTACATATACTCATATCTATAAATACACGTCTGCAAATGCTATTTTTATGAGCACCCTCCATAAGATGAATGCACACATACAAAACTTATCTTTTATGAGCACCCTCCGTAAGACTATGACAACCTATATCGAGTTTGGAGAAATCATCACAAACATTTTGCTGCCAATGTAAAATGTGAGCACCCGTACCTAGTCGAAGACTAGAACCTGGGTGGACAAATTTTGTCGTAATGAACACAAACAACTGAGGTAGGCTCGATTTGCCTCGATATCATAATCTTATTATTGAAATGGTGTTAATCCTGCCATATGTTATAAATTTCGTAGTATATTAGCATCCCAATTCCATGTGAGAGTACCACATGATGTCATAAAATCGGTAACATTTTTATATAGGATCATGATACTGCAATCCAACATAGAAGAACAATATAAATGGATTTTAAACGATTCTCTTTCCATAAGATACTACGCGGCCGCGTGGGGTGCCAGCGTTATGGAACCAGTTGTTTATTTAGAACCTTAATAGTGTTGGCCTCGTACTTTTTGAGCATATATTATGTAGTAAGTAGCACAAGGGCTTTTAATATTTTGAGCACAGAATACAGCAACCGACAGAGACAACGTATATTGTGTTGTCATTTTTTAGAACGTGTGCTACGCGTATTTCATTAAGTAAAGGATACTCAACTATTGCCTAGTCACCGCGGATTGAGTTTCTTTTAAGTACAAATTTCAGAGTGGAGCTGACATCAACAGTACCGAGACCATGGGAGCCGAGGCCAGCACGCAGTACCGACATTGCCCTGAACTATGCGCTGAACGTGTTAGTCATGCAAGCAATTTCATCTACTCTCCTCAGAGTCTCCAAGTTTCGTATAGTTTGTGAAATTTTGAAAATGGGCAACTACGGCAGTCATAGACGTGGTTTCTTAAGACTACAAGCAACGGCCTGGATTTTAACCGGTGGCAATAAACCTTTGCTTGATATGTTTTCTCAAATATTATACACAATGCTAATTGAGATTGGGAGCATCAATATATGAAAGTACTCTGCAGTAATAAACGATAAAAAAATACTTTAATATGTGAAACGGATATACACTGATGAGACGCTAAATTGCTAATGCTGAACATGATGAGACGCTAAATTGCTAATGCTGAACATATGAGGATGATGACCAGTTGATCCTTTTCTCGATTGATTGAATGCACTATATCGGTACCACCAGGGAAAACAGAATATGCAGTTGAGCAACAAGAAATTCATATTTGGGTTATTATGTATGAATGGGGAATTTGCAGTTGAGCAGCAAGAAATTTCTGTTTGGGTATATATGAATGGGCAGGGGAGGGAGAGAGAGAGAGACATTAGGCTTGTTTCGGTTGTTGTAAAGTTCTGCTAGTACTTTTGGGCACTTTGTTATTTTATTTCGACACGCTTCCTGCGCTTCAAATGCCTCAGAAAACGGTTGGGATTCAGGCGACGGTTTCACACGTGCTCCATGTGCCACCTTCCGTCCGTCCGTCCCTAGAGAGGCAACAACGCGTATTTCCATATCACATACTCTATCCGTTTCAAGAAACATGTAATTATGGGAACCGTGTTAGTAAAATTATATCAACTTTGACCAAATTTATAACAAAAGGTATTAGCATTTATGTCTCAAAATAAATTTATTATGAAAATATATTTCATAACCCATCTAATGATACTTATTTTGTCTCAAAAGTTTAAGTATTTTTTCATATAATTTTAGTCAAAGTTTGCAATGTTTGACTCCACGAAATGTGAGAATTGCATGTTTTTTGAAACGGAGGAAGTATATGCGTGCACGGCACACACACACCCACCAGTTCGGATAAGGAAAGGACGGCAGGTGTATGAGAACTTGTAAATTTGTGGTTTGTTAGTTGTTTTGGTGTTATAAAATATTAAGCTTTTGTCCTTGTCTTACAAGATAGAAGCAATTATAAATTATTAATTGTCTTTGTCAGGTTTATTGTTTTTGTTTAATGGAGTTTTTATTCTCGAAACAAAAAATTACAGTATAGAAATTGCATAAAACTAAATCCAGAATTTTAGCATAAAATCTATGCAATAACCGGTTAACCGCCACCTAAAAAACCTGAATTTTAGCAAGTCCCTTATTTCAAAAAACAATTAATCTAAGAAAAAAATCCATAAAAATAAATTAAGGAGAGAAGAGTATCTACTATATCTAAATAGGAGGAAACCCACTAGCCTATTTTTCTGCAATTTCATGAAGCCATGTCATCAAAGGGTCCCACGACCATAAATCCTTTTTGCATTACACTAAAGTGCTCCATCCGGCATCTGCTACCTCCGGCCACCAACGCACGTATAATGATTTCAAAATCTGAAGTCCAACAAAGGGCGTCTCCTCTGCTCCCATGCAATATAGTGTACAGCCCTCTTCAATTTCTGAATCCCAATAGTCAATTGTGAGAGCATCATGCGCCACCAGCCCACCATGCGAGTCTGGCCGTCTTCCTCTGCAGGTTCTCGCGCTTTCCTCACATGATTTGATGCTCTATAAATTCTCTTCACGTGTGCAAGTTACGTGCTTACGATGGTGATCAGAACAGATCTCCAATGGGTCTCAACTTATGTGGTAACTGTGCTAATAACCATCCTGTTCTTTTCAGGCCTGTTCGATCAAAATGCATATGGAGTCACCACTCACCATTGGGCACACAATCCCTTCGTTTTTGGCCGTGGCCGTGTTCTACTTCTCCCGTATCAAGATTAGTTCATGGTAAGCAGTTTGACTACTTGGATTATACTCGCATGTGTTTGTTACATAATCGAACTGCAATAAAAAAATTCAATCACATCATTTCCATGCTGCCATGCACCTCTATTTTCACCTCCCAGGTTTATGGATGCTGATTAGGATTGTTAACTATCAGAACTTCTAGAAAATTTTCTTCGGTACGTTAGTACCTCATATCATTTGTTTGCTTTCTAGGTCATTATGGCTAGGTCATTATTTGATTGCCTTTTTTATTCCAATCAAAATCCCACAACAATGCATGGCTGAATTCTTAAAATGCAAAAACTATTTCTATAGTAGAATTTCTGGAGTTCCCGCAGCAACGCGCGAGGAACTATCTAGTCTAGTATTAATAATAGGAGGAGCTTTAAAGGAGAATACTGTGTATGTTGCCTTTCCTCGCGGGGGGCTTTGACTGCACGACCTGATATCCGCATTCGCACTCCGCAAATTTTTAGCTTCACTTAGAAACTTTCCCGCATGCCGCACCGCCGGTCGCGCACGGAAGAGTCGTGCGGACAGTCGTCGTTCTCGTGGAAGACTATTCGCGTATGCTTATTTTAGATCTCAGTGTTCGCCGATGACCCGGCGTTGCTACTGTCTCTAGCTATATATGGAGGAGCCATAGACCACCCATGACAGACAGGTACCTCACCGACAGGGCATGAATTCTCCTTTGCATGCACCTCTCTTCCCCCTCATGAGATGAAAAACATTTCACACAACTCTTCTTGATCGCCTTCTTCTTTGTTCCACCCGAACCAGTCAAAATGGGCCTTCAACATTAGCATCTGGAGATCAAATTGTAACGCTGTCCATTACATTGGACAGTTCTTATAGAGCAGATCATTGCCGTCTGCTTCATCTCTTTGAAATTATCTAGGGCGTGTTTGGTTCTCTTCTCGGTTCAGCGTGCCTTGCATCTCACATCTAGGCCACCGAGAGCCAGGCTCATGCCATGCATTCCTCCATGATTGGTTGCATGCAGCTGCTGGGCCTAGAATCGAGGGGCAGCTGTTTGGTTGGCAAGATATCCGAGCTCTAGCACACTGTGGAGAGTCACATGGACGGAGGCAGCATGGCCCGTGCGAGCCAGACCGCGGAGAAGCACGATTCATTTTCGTTTCCGCAGAGCCAGGCCAACGGAGGAAGTTTGCATGAGCTAGGCCTGGCCCGATGCACCATTCAAGCATCCAAACGCTTATTGCCTGCATCCCCAGAGCCTGGTCTGAGTAAATACAGGCAACCAAACAGGCCCCTAGCCACCTCGGGCTACCAAACCAAATGTTGTCATTGTCGAGACGGTTAATTGATCCCTCAAAAAGCTCTGCATCTTCAGGCTCCAACATAGCCGGCTCACCATCTTCCTTGCCCCCATCATCGGCTATGTCTTTTACTAACTTATCCATCCTGATGAAATCAGCATTGTTGCCAGCAATATCATGCTCGTCGACTGATGATGTTGAGGGTTCTCCATCATGGTCTGCATTCATGACTACCGTCAACGACAACAAGCTAGTTTCATCTAGACACACCGCCACTCGCATCTACTTTGTTGTGAAACCTCCAGACCCCATATTCCTCAATGAAACCAAACCTGATCAAGTGAAATTAGACCACACTGCCTTCATGGATATATGATTCTCTGCCGCATCACACTCAGACTGTGCTTTCGAGCAGCGCTAACAAACTTTTTCACCTAACCTATGTAGGCCGATGATAGCCTCAATGTTCAGTACATCCATTCTGATTTTTCTATGCTAGTGAACCTTGCACACACTAAGAACAAATGCCTTCGTCAATGTATTAACCAAGAAAGATATCTTAGGTTGACTCCTCCGTTAATGGAGCCTTAGTTAATCTATTAACAGAGGTGGTTGACTTAAGGTGTCTGCTAACGATTAACAGAGACGGCCGCCGAGTGTGCCCACCTGCAATAATAAAAGCACAAGAGCACAAGAACAAGAGAGAGGATGAGAGGCTTTTCTTAGCTTTCACAGGAGGTTCAATAAATGGCTAAGAGAGCTTCCACAACCGTGCACCAAAGTATTTGTAGTGGTCCAATGCTCAAAGAGCTGTTGGGCCTAGGAAACAGCCTCTGTCGTTGTTGGGGTCCAACCACGGCCCTTGGCGGTCCAACCGCCAGTGCGCCCCGAAGGCGTTCGCACACATCTCTCTCTCTCTCTCTCTCTCTCTCTCTCTCTCTCTCTCTCTCTCTCTCTCAGCTTACGAGCCCCCCTGTTGTAAGCCACCAAAGAATTCTTACCGAGGAACACGAACTCGAACACCTCCTCGAACTGGACATAGGTTTCGTTCTGAACCAGTATAAATTTTCCATCTCTTGAGTGCTCACCATCCATTTCTGAGTCACACGGCGCTAAAATTTACTGGTCAGTTCTCAAAAACATCGACTATATGCTTTGCCCTGCTATAGGTTGTCAAACTTTAATTTCCATGCAATGGATAAAAGAGCTATTCTCTTAACATAATTAGTGGCTGAATCCTACCTATATTAAGTGGAAACTTTGCAACTATGTGGATGAAATTTATCTCTTTTGAATAGTCTAGCATTAGCAATTGGAATAAACAATGACAAACTGAAAAAAATTAGGTGTTAGGTGTATATTTGTAGAGCTATGTCAGGACTCTTATGAACAATTTACATCGAGTGAGAAGTAGGATATCACAATGAATGAATAAATGGAGAGCTAGGTCCAAAAATGCTATAGATGTGATTTGTTTTCACGCCTCTTTCTTTATTGTACAAATGACTTGAAGTGACAGTTTAATCTAAAACCAAACAACGAGATGTCAACCTAACTAAGATGCATGAATGGCCTTTAGTCCTTTACTAATTCTGCTTCGCAAATTTTTTCTCTCTCTAATCTGATGTAGAGAAGTACATGATATACTCATGGTAGTCAAGGAATGACATGAGCTACTAAGTTCATATTTAAATAGAGAGCATGTTGCATAATTTGTTTGTCAGTTTCACTTCTCACAAATTATATTGTTCTACATCTATATTTGTATATCCAGTTTTGTTCTCTTCAAGGTCATTTGCACACACATCCTGCTATGTGATCATGAAGCTGATATATTGACTATATGGTTTTGTTGGCATATCTCCTACATTCCTCCCAAGGCCTCTTCCTGTGTGGCCATTGTTGAATTGATCTCAGGCTCGGTCAACAGGCCGAGTCTTAAGTGGCTCAATGGCCATGTAAACAGCCCTGATTGAGGGCATCTCTACCAACCTAAATGGTCTAGTCCCAAGATGACCTGCACTATAAGACACAAAGGAGTCACATTAAGTGCTCTCTTTTTAGACTAATCCACCACGCTCGATCTAGGTGAGTGCATGATCGTCCCTGAAGACCAGGAGCCAACTGTCGGCCACCCTCAAGTGCCAGTGTTCTTCTCCAAACACCGGCGACTGCCTGCTCCTTCATCGAGTAGGCACGGGGATATCAGCGGCCCTCTAGGAATCTTCCGATCCAAAGGTGTGAACTAAGATATCCTAATCCCTAAGTGATAGTTCTCAGTGAACCAGGCGATTAGATCCTGTTTAACCATGATAAGTTCTAACAACCATGAGGCTTTTCTGATGGGCTATACTGATATGTGATGTACTGATTCTAAATTGTGCAGGGGAGATTCTGGATTGCGCTGTACTGATTCGGAACCTCAGCATCTCTATTTGTAGGTGATAGGCTGACACAGGCACACAGCAACCTCAGCAGGCACTATTATTAACTCGTTGAGGCATAGCAACGACAATTCAGTTAAGTTTTGTTGTGGCTTTGCTGTGGCAGTATGACCTCGTCAGTTTGAGGTTAGCAGAGGAACTGACAGTAGCATGGTATGGCTCGTTTTAGCCATTCAAGCACAGATTTAAAATGTTCACCTATTTGATTTGTTGATCTGATATCTTATCGTCTGGAATACTTAATTAACAAAACATTTCTATTTCACTGTGATGAGCGAATTTGATCCTGTAACATCTAACAACCAACCAATGTAGCAACCTGTGATACGTTCAGCTTGCCTTTCCTGATAATAATGACAATATGAACCTAAAATGATAAGACTGGGAATTGATGGACTTATTGCATTGTCATTATAAAAAAGTAGCCTTTTCTTGACTCAAAAGTGCTAGGCTAACCTTGGTTCCAGAAATATCCTTGTCATGCAATGAAGGGAAATAAATGCATGGTTCCACTTTGCATCTCAAACCATTATACAAAAGATTCATAGTTATATAGATTCATAGTTATATATAAATTCCTGCAATCTTTTAGTTGATAGCCTCCATTCCTATGATAAGTTTCACCATTCCTATGATAAGTTTCAAGGATACTGTTTGGACTTGTTTTATGAACAATCCCATACTCAGTTCAGTGGTCTTAGTAATTGTTCTAGCAAAACAAGCATTTAGCTATGTTTAGGGTGAATTTGTCACATTTTGAGCATTTCAAAAGCTAAGATTTTTATGCATTCAGAAAAAATCAAAGCAATAGCTGCCAGCTTGATGCTTCAGCTTTAGTAGTATGTTTCTATTGTATTGGTGCCATTGTCTCCATTATACTTGATGCTTCAGCTTTAGTAGTATGTTTCTATTGTATTGGTGCCATTGTCTCCATTATACTTGATGCTTCAGCTTTAGTAGTATGTTCCTATTGTATTGGTGCCTCTGTTTCCATTATCATGCTAAATTCCTTTTACTGCTCTTCTAGAAATATAAATCTATGAAGGCTATCTTCAGGTAAAAATCCTTTAGTAGCTGATTCTGAGCTCTCATTATTATTTTGGATATCCGTTTTCCTAGCTAAAACACAGAGTCAAACAAATATACTGCAGAATACTGGAAAGGTGAATCAGAAAGAAATCAAGGATAGTATGATTGACAACCCGAGACAAAATTTCTCTTGATTGGTTATGATTCACTGTAGTGAGTCATTGACAAATACTTGCCTAATTGCTATGCTACACAGGTTTCTGTCCTTCTGTCCTTTGAGTTTTGAGTTAGCATTTGGTCTTTCATTTTCTCAAATTTAATGAAAGGATGGAATCCAGGCTACCACTTCATTTCATCTCCAATGCTGCACATCCACGTCAATGACACTGAGGACTCAGTGCCAAGCAATGCCAATGTAGGCTCAAGGTGAGGCTCCCATCTTTCTCAGATTTGAATAGGAAGATCCATGTAAGTTGTGCGTGTTGGTTCTGTGATGTTTGACTTGTTTGCAATGAATCAAATAAAAGGGCTGTACTAGGATAAAATGCCTTGTTGATAAAAAATTATCTGCTAAATGTAGAAAGCTGTTAATTTCTATAAAGAGATAGAACACCATTGACCTGTTGCTGCATGCCTATATGTGCTGCAGATCCTGCAAGTTTCAAATTCACACATGGTTATTCATTTCCCTCTTTCTTGCTGAATGTTTGATCTCAACACCCTGTTGAGCCATATACTTCATATTTGAACTGGTGTCTAGCCTTACCATGAAAATACTCAATATCTGATATGCTACTGTCAGCAATGTAGACATCCAGTCCTTGAGACAATGCATTGAATTAAAATGAGATGAAGTGACACTTGCTCAATGCAATTTGAATAGATTATGTACATTAAACTGCATGTGAATGCTGCTACTGTCAGCAATGTAGACATCCAGTCCTTGAGACAATGGATTGAATTAAAATGAATGTGAACTTGCTCAATGCAATTTGAATAGATTATATACATTAAACTGCATGTGAATGCTGTTCAAATAGATTTTTATGAAGTTCAAATAGATTTTTATGAATAATATGACCGTTTAGTTATGCATAAGTTATGTATTCGAAAAACAGTTCAGTTTACACATCACGCTCTCCATCGAGCATGCGACCTAGAGTCACCCTCGGTTTGGGTTAGGAGCATGAGGTTGTAGATGTTGGGCTCATCGGCTTGGGCTCACATAAGTTGGTGAGAAGGGTGTTTCGACTGAGAAAATTGCAATCTCAGCTTTGGACCGGGCGATAAGGTTTTACATATTTGGTATATATGAAGTTTTCTTGAAAAACAATAATTGAGGCATATAGAAACACATGAATATATTGATTTTGATTTGGTGATAGTCCCTCAACAGTATGAAACATCAATGCTACTGAATCTTCTAATTCTAATAGGGTAACGGTTTTATTTTGTTCGATGCAACGCACGGACATGACCGTAGTTATTACAAATGAATAAACACAGAAGTGTTATGATCAGGTATATATATGTTCCAATTGCCGGCTATATATATGTTCCAATTGCCCAACAATCTTTGACATTATTTTGTGCAAGGGATCCAGATTCTTGATTGGGAGGGAGGGGGGGTGTTCTACATTGGTTACTCCTTGCTCATATGTATAATGTACTCCCTCCGCCCTCCCGCATTGACTGTCACTGTTATTTTAGTGTCTGCATTCACATCGTCTGCTGTGTATCTGGACTGACCCTCTGTCCATATTCACCTAGTCTCTGTTGCAGGTTGTCAGAAGCTACAACGACCTAAATTATGAGACAGAGGGAGTATGCCTGAACATTGACATCATCGAACATTGGATAACTTGTCCATGCGCGTGCTTGCGATAATAGCCTGCCAATGCAACGACACCAACATCCCAATGGTCATATATACAACATCATTGCCACACAAGCAGCAGATCGAACGTATCAGCAAGCTACTAGCACGCTAAAGAAACGAGCAGCGGTTCTCACCTCCTTTTCCCAGTCGCAGCGAACGGTTATGATGGCCAGGATGAGCGTCTGCACTGCAGTTCCGCCGATCATGCCTGCCCAGATCCCCTGCAAATAAAAAGAAAATTCACAACAAGAAGAAGAACGTTGGCACTGGTCATGATCAGGCAACAGGTCAGGTGGCCGCCGACCATGAGCAAGAGAGTTGCAAGCATGCGGTTGCGTACCAGCACGCCAAGGTTGAAGAGCCATCCGAGGAGGACGCCCATGGGTATGCCTATGACGTAGTAGCAGCCGATGTTGATGTACGCCACCGTGGACTGCCATCCTGACCCAACGGCCACACCTGAAATGAAGAAGAGGACCGTGTACGTGTGTCTGCCAGTGAGCAAATTAAAAGCCGCCGGTGCCAGGGAACTTTGATGGGTGTTTTGTTCAATTCAGTGAGAGCTGTGTCACTCACCTGATAGAACAGGCTGTATGCTATTGAGGAGTATGGTGAAGGCCAGCAGGAGCGAGAGCTTATCGACGGCATTCAACAAGACGACACTGGTGGTGAAGATGAGAGCGATCTTGTCTTGGAGGCCCATGATCAGCACCCAGAAGAAGAGCCCGATCACCAGCGACGTCGTGGATGATACAATGGCCGCGAACCTGGCGCCCCTTACCGTTTCCGGCGCCGAGCTCGTTGGCCCACGCGCACCCTGCACACAAGAACAACCAATGTGCATACATATGTATCACCTTATATTCACCAAAAAGGAAAAGGAAAAGGAAAAGAAAGAGATTACCCGGTGCCTGCAAAAAATGCCATTGGAATCATCATCTCCCATGAATTAATATTCATGCTGCATATGTATTGAAGGGAAATGGTAAGCTTCATTATGCATGGTCATTCCAGAGCTCAATTCTATTTAGGCTCAATCTTGTTTTGATGTTGCCCGATTCACCTCAATCCACATGTGTTGAGGATTGAGGTAGAATTTAGTTTCAAGTTCCACTCCAATCCATGCCAACCCACATGGATATTGATGTATATCAGAATAAATGAAAACAAGACCTTAAGTGGGAAAACTTATTTCAGATGGAGAGGGCATCCACCGCAACTGCCGCATTCTTGAGATTCCCCGTCAGCAAGATCAGTATCCTATAGTACCAGTTCTCCAAGGTGCACACGTATAAACATGCATGGTAGTATATATGTCCAGACTTCAGTACTTCACTTAGGAAAGCATTGCAGTAAAATAGAACTGCAGAAGTTGTTGAATCAAAACGAAGTACTGCTGCTGACACATACCACAGCATGACACCGGAGGAAGCCGACAGCTTGACGAACTCCGCCAAGCCAGCGAACGCCTCCACCGTGAAGCCATGCCAGGTCTCCGGGCAACCACCGCACGTGACATAGACGAAAAGCATTACGGTGATGGCCCACCAGGAGAAGCTGAGCGCGAGCGCGACGCCGGCGAGCCCGAGCTTGAGCCTGGAGACTAAGAGCCAGCTGACGAAGAGGTGGATGCAGAGTGCGGCGGCGGCGGCGACGGCGTTGGGGGAGGTTCTTCCTCTGGCACTGCAGGAACCGCTGCATTGGGAAGAGGAAGGCCATGGAGAAGTGCAGGGGGACGAACCACACGGAGACCCGCCCCGCCATTGCTGATAGCTCCGGTGGCTGCCCCACTAACAGGAGCAGGTCCTCCGCGAAGAAGTACATCGGTGTCAGCAGCACGGCGCAGGCGAAGAGGACGATCCATGAGCGCTGCATGTACACTCCCATCATGTGGTGCTTCTTGGCGCCGTACGCCTGGCCGCACAGCGTCTCCAGCGCGCTCGCCATGCCAATCTGCGTGCACGTCAACAAACCGCACAAGGTTGAATTGAAAAGTTAGACGAAAATAGCAACTTCACCTTCCTTTTTTAACCAGGGAACAACAGAGTGGAAAAATAATCAAAATAAACTTCATAAAAGTATATAAAACAAATCTACTTTCCTTTGAAGGTTTGATATAGCTTTGCTCGTGTTAATTTCAACTTTATACTACTGTCTCGCGACCAATCTCTATATCCTGTCTATGTTTATGTCTATTTCTATCTCTATCTCTACCACATATAATATATAATTAATGATACATATAATATATCGATGTAAACTTTCCTAAACCCCACAAAGACAATTAATAATTTACAATTGTTTATATAGTTACATAAGAACAAAATATCGATATGTTATAATACAATGGCAAATAACAAAATATACTTGTACTGGTTGGTTGTAAAAGGGTTTTGTTTAAAATTATCTTAAAATTTAGGTATCTAAAATATATGAGAAGTGAATAGATAAAGATACTAAGAGAAAAGTACTATAGTAAAATAGTGCAATTAAATAGACGACAAGTAAGTAGGCTAGTGTTCATATACTAGAAATTACCTAGTGTTTAATGGTAGTTTTAGTATGGAAATGGTGTAAAAAAGACTTTGACGTCCTCAGTTCGTGAATTCATATGAGCATCCCGTGCAAACATTTTTTTAGATTTAGCATGATGTGCCAGTAAAACTTCCACTGCACTGATAGTACGACTGATCTCTGATTAGTGTTCATATACATTCACTTGCTGCATGAGTTTTTTCATGTATTGAGCAGTAAAATTTGCATTAAGATGACCTACATATTCTGCATGAGGTTTTTTCTGGGTATTGAGCCAATTTATAAACATATTCGGCCGGTGGTTTGTTTTGTGTGAGAGAAAAATACTATTCAAATGGCTGATAAGTCCGACTCATAAGACGAGGGCAGCAATGTAGCATGCCCTAATGTGTTGAAACAAGTCAATTATGGCAGGCAAATAGGCGGAGATGCCATCCCTGACCATTACCACCAGGGCAGGGGCATATCTCTAGGGAGCTTGAATCTTTCATTTGACTGATTGTCAGCGGTCTGAACTCCTATTTATAAACCACTAACACTCACATAAAAAACAAAATATGATTGCCACATTTAAAATTAAGACTTACAACTAACAAGTTTTACAAGTTTTGGTGATTCATCATTTGCAGGAGAATAATTATGAAAAGTATCATATATGGACTCAAGAGGATATAAGATATGCATCAAAACATTACCCAATATGAACTTAAGGGGAGAAGGTCCAATTATTGAAGGAATCAGGGTCCAACCAAGAGGAGAATAAGGCCAGAACCAATTCAAATCGTTTCAACTCTACGAGCAACCACCATGGACCAAGTCCACAACATTGTAGGAGATCACCCACCAAGGCTGGAGCCATGGTGTGGCCACCGGCGCCATTTGGCTAAAGCTTTGGTCGGTTCTGAGATACCATCCCTCTGAGGACGGTTGCGGTGTGGTTTAGCACTTTAGCAATGCAATCAATACGAAAAAGGGTGGTTTGCTCTATCTATGAAAGGATCCTAGGAATATTCTAGGAATACATTCCTCCTCTCCTCCTATAAAATAATGGTCTCTCCTCCTCATTTGACATCAACATATGAAGAATCAAGAGCACCACATTAGAGAACCATAGGTGTAGGCCATAGCTATCTAGAGCAATGTAGTATGGAGAGATACGAGGAAGAGAGGTCGGGGAAGTGCGGTGTCTCCACGATCTTGTACTTCGACGAACACTTGTACCTTAACATTCTCTTCTATTAGTAAATGTTTGTGGTTCTTATGATTATAAGTCTTGTTAGTTAAGTTTTATTCTCATTTCGCCTGTTGGTTTGTTGTCCATTCTTATAGCGGATACTCTAGTAGAGGACTCCCGATAAAGATAGATCGCCTTATACGATGCTAGAGTAGTAGTTGATAGTTGTAGATGTGGTGTCTAAGGTAGAGACTACCTTTGTTTGCCTCGTACTCCATGGTTAAGGGGTAGACGGTAGATGGTGACAGCCTTATCCGTCCCTTATAATCCCCCACGTGTGTACGGTACGACGTAGAATCACAGGCCGAAGGTGCTTGACGACCAAGTATAAGCCGGTGCCCAAAGTAAGAGAGTAGAAGAAGTAAAATTTATCTATCCATAGACCTAATGATAACCATAGGAATCCATCTCATCTTGTACCTAGTCTATCCTTGTGTTGTCCTTAGACAAACTAGCTAGAAGAATACACATCATTCCTTGTGAAAATACGACACCTGAATACTTTCGGAGAAAATGCTTTGAGTGGATACTTTCGAGAAAATGCTACAATAATAATGTGCTTGCGAATCGTTTCTGTTTGTGTTAAGAAATACCTACACTGATTAAGAGCTACTCTAACAATGACTCTATCCAGACTCTCAAACTCAAACTTAAAAGTTTGTATAAAAAATATAAAAAAATATAGCTCCAACAAAGTCTCCATTCAAGTTCTCATATTTAGACTTACTTGGGACTCAGCTTCTTATGGCAAGCGGCTGCAGGGATGCCATCCCTGACCTTTGGGGGACGATAGCTTCCCTAAGCCGATCAGTGTGCTGCTAGCGGAGATGGGTCTCAGAGGCTAGATTCTGTGTGTCATCTGCAAAAATTTGGCTATTTTGAGTTGATGACCGGCCTTGCATCCCTAGGCAAGAAGGACGCATGAAGAAAAACTGATACAATTACCACGTTGCACTCAAATTAAATATATTTAATTTTACTCATGGACTTTCTGATATCAATATCAAGATCAGCATCAGCAAAAATCAGAAGCAAAAGTACCTTAAAGTTACCACATCGCTTAGTATTTTCCAACCACGGTAACAAATTAAAGCTCAGCTGTAAGGACGAAGTTAAGGGGAACTTGGAAGAACTCACCATGAGGCCATAGTTGAAGCCGGTTAGGACAGTGCCGGCGAACGAGACGGATGCCAGCTCGAGGTCGCCGAGATGGCCGGCGAATGCCTGCATGATGACGTTGAGGCTGTAGGTGGCGGTGCGGGTGAAGACGGCAGGCCCCACGATCTCCCACAACTTCCTCGATTCCTCCCATAGGTAGCTGCACGCGTGTTGGTGCCGCTCTTCTTGCTTGCCTGCCTCGCCGCGCAGCAGCGCCGCCGTGCAGTCCTCCTCGTCTTTTCGGCTTCCGTGATCCATTGCTAGATACTAGGCGAAGCCTCGCCAAGTCGCCCGGCCCTCTCTTCGCGATCGATCTAAGTGGCAGGCTTACTGTGTTCTGACGAAGTGTGCATTTTTTTATTATAGAAGGAGAGACATGGAGTGCTCCATCCGTCCCAAATTATGGATCATTTTAGATTTTTTGTTATAAATTTAATTTGATTTATAGAAAATAAATACAACATTTATATCTCTTAATTATGTGCTATAAATATTAATATTTTTTAAAATCATATTTAGTCAAAACTGTTTTTCTAGAAACGAAAATAATAGTTATTAGAGTTATATATTTAGTGTTAAATTTGGTGACATAAGCCTACTGATGATAAGACAATGGTTTGTTTTTGAGTGAGAGAGAAATATTGTTCGAACGACTGATAAAAGCCGACCGATAAGACAAAGCGAAACGAGGGGCGCATCGGAGGGAAAAAGTTGGGGGTAATCATGGCATATATGTGCCAGCGTCAGTAATTGAATAAGAAAACGCACTGCTTTTTAGTTATATATTACAGATGAGCATTATATTTAAACAGGCATGCTGGTATGATTTGATCCACTCGCGCGTTGCCGGCTCACATGATTGATAGCTTTTGATTTTAGCCAACAACAAGAGGTGATTAGCTAGAGGATGTATATACAATGACAGAATAGGTAGGTTAGACATAGTCCTTGATTTATAGTGACATTCTGTCACTCTTTAAATTGGTAGGTCTAATTAACAAATGTGTTGCATTTAGAATTGAGTGTCACTTTGAGAATTAAAGTTGGACAAACCTTTCAAACATGTTTGAAGAAATGCTAATCAAGGACTAATGGTGATCATTGTTACGTTGAATATCAACTTGAGTACGTTAGCAAAGTTTGAAATTTTTTGAAAAAGAAGTCTGCACTCCTTTACATAGCACCAAAGCTCTCCTCTGCAATCACTAGAGCTTTAGAATAGTGCATGACTACCGGAGAGAGAGTGACAGAAAGTCACTATAAACTGATTTTGTACTAACCACTGAAGCTTTAGGACAGTGGGCGCGTTCTCGAGGAAAAGGATGTATTAAAATGACTAGTCTAATAATAGGAGATAAACAAACTAGGAGAGAATATATGCAAAAGTAAGGCAAAAGATGGGATCAACGATTAAAAGGGAGTGCATACGAATATGTCCAAAGATGGGAGAATTGGAAATTTAATGATCCCATTGACATAGGGGGAGCGCAATGAAAATAAAAGTTGAAGTGCTTAAATTGATGAGGACTGAAACTAATTGAAGCATGATGCCTAGGGGGATTTGATTTAGGAAACTTAAAATCTACATCTACCTATGGTCTCTATTTTTTTTATATAAGAAATCTATAGCTCCTATAATCTTAACCCTCACTAAGCAATTCTCTGACTTCTGATTGGTCGAAACTTCAAAAGTGATGTCAGCTGACATCGTCAAAGGAGTTACCTCCACTAAGTCACATTTATCTTCCACTAGCGTTTTCTTTTGAAATAGAAAAAAAAGTCGTAGCACCTAAACCAAGTATCGTAATTAAAATCCAATTGCACCATGGTATTCCTCGCAATAAACTCTTCAAAACAAGACCCCACATGGATATATTTCGATAATTTAAACTGTTTATAAGCAAAAACTTAGCAAAACTATATATCACATGGATTACATGGTCTTCCGAAACATGCATAATTTTATGAAGGAAAACTCCTAAAATTTTGGGAGGGAGATAACCCTCAGGTATAGTAGGGGTAGGGGTTCGAGTAGATGAGATTTGGGTGATGGTCAGTTCAAATAATCTATACCATGTATGTCATGGATACAACCACCGCAATTAACATATATATATCTACTGAATCATAGTTTCGACCATTATAAACTTCTTATATTTTTACTTCATACCCGCAGCAACGCGCGGGGTATCCTACTAGTAAACTATCTAAATGTGCAACCAAAATTTTGTTAGGCATATGCTATCTACGCCTTAAAAAGCTTTATGCAACTTATGTTCCAATCCTATCTAATCTAAGAAAGAAAACACACAACCAAGATATATAATATAAAAGCAGAAGGTTAATTGAAATAGAGATAGAAACTCCTATCGACAACTCCAACATTTTTACCAATGTATCAAGAAGCACTTCGCTTCCCCTAGGTCTCTATTATATTAATGGTCCTTAATCTCCTAAATTAACCATCAACTATCTTTCAAAAGAAACAGAAAAGCAATCCATCTACCTAGAAGTAGGGCTTTGACTAACAAATTCCACGAGCTTTGGTGAATTAGTGGTTTTACACGCATATATTAGAAAAGACACACTTTTTAGCTACAATACAATACGAACGAGAGATTGTACACCACGGCGTAGGAAGCTTCTAGAAAGGAACAAGAAGACAACCCCGTAGAGACGGGGCCCGAGCCTGCTTTGCAAGGTGGGACCGCTCGATCCCACCACCCGGATCGGTCGGTCTCCTCTAGGCCCACCTATTGGCCCACTTCATCTAGGTTGCCCCACCGCCTTCGGGATTAATCTCCATTGTCCGTTGAAGCCGGTTTGATCTAAGAGCTAACGTTCATTCGCCAGGGGCTATAAAAGAAGAGGCAACCCTCCCACGGGAGGAGGATCCATTCGGAAAAGAAACACAAGCTTTATCAAGAAACCCTAGATAGGATCTCGGAAGGTGTCCCTCGAATGGACATACCTCTCTAGAGTTAGCATTCCAAGTAGAGAGCAAGTTCTATATCTCTAAAAGCTAGTTCTATATCAGAAATAGAGAGATAGAGTCAAGGAGAGAATTTTAGAGGAAGTATCGATGCATCGGTGCTCCCTACAAACTTGTATATGAGATTACTCGGGGAATCAATTTTCAAGTTCAAGTAATTAACATTGTTATCTTGTTTTTGTCGGTTTCACGACTCTTTTTGATTACTTTAATCCTTGTAGCTCTTAGGTTAGAGTATTATTCATAGTGTAAGCGTGGTGCTTAGACTCTGTTAATCATTGATATACCCTATCTTACGGATTTGGTGGTAGCTCACGGAGGTGACTTTATAGCTCCGTTGAATCTTATATAATCTATTATCCCGTCGGTAGGGTGAGCAGGAGTATAATTGGTAGTAGGATTAAAGTTTCACCTATGCTCTCCTATTCAATTCCCTAGTAAAACATTAGAAGACTCAATAGTTATGTTTAGTATAGTTGACTCTCATACATCTTCCTTTAGGTTCGATATTTAAAACTAGGTTTGCACATCCGATGAAGTGCTACAAGGGATGGATAAGGCTGTCACCACCTACCACCTACCCCTCAACCATAGGGCATGAGGCAAACGAAGGCAGCCTTTGGCCAAGACACTATGTCTACACTTGTTGGCATTTCTAACGTCCACCGCAATAAACCTCAATTTCCTATCACGCAATGACACTAGAAATATTGGTATTAATTAACTTGCCTTTAGCAACTAGCCACTAGCCTCTTTACCCTTACTCCTAACTATAAAACTAGGTTGT
>JADLZL010003883.1:0-94464 GCA_015844335.1 Chrysopogon serrulatus
AAAGAAGGAAAAGGTGGTGTTGGGGCTTGGGGGGAGAGAGGCGCCACAGCTTGCCGGCGTCGGAGAAGATGATGAGGGTTTTTCTTTCTTTCCCCCCCTCGGCTTTGGGCCTGCTGGGGACAGTTCCTTCTAGAAACACACGATTTTGTGACAGGCCATCTAAGTGACACTGGGCCTTCTACGGGACTGGGCTACAAAACACGAATTATGCTGTAGGCCCATCAATAATGGGCCTTCTGGTACTGGTCTAAGGCATAGCAGTTCCATAGGTCCAAGTCTCAGTGGGCCGACAACATAACTCATTTTTTCTTAGCCCACCGCTCCCACAAGGCCCAGTCAGTCCACAATCGTGTTTCCATTCCTCTCATCGGGCCTAAAACAACTACCTCGACGCTGGCAAGTGCTGGCGGCGTGCCGCCTGTGCCTGGTGGCGCACTGCCGTCTGGGGCCGCCGTCCGATTCCTCATTTCATTCTCCCGGCGAGCAGAGGCGGCGGCTGCTGCTGCTGCCGATGTGTGCGTCGGGTCGCCACTGTGGGGGGGTCTCAGAGCTAACGAGGTGTGCCGTTGCCGTGGAAGGCGCGGCGGCGCGGACGTGACAGGCGAGTGCCGCGGTATCATGGCGGCGTTGCCGTGAGTGGATAGCGTGGCGTGGGCAGTTGGGCACGCGACACAGATGGCGCTGCTAGAGGGCAAGCATGGCGTGGTTGTGCAACGGCAGGCAGAGGAGACGACCTGCAGCTGCAGGCCAAGGCAGGGAACCACTTCTCCGGTGCTCCCTCCATGGCTGATGGTTTGGCACTACTACTTGCCAGGTTGCTATGGGCAAGTAGAATATTATCCTTCTGCTAATTGTGAGGAAATTCTTGTGGGGAATTATGAATTGTATACGCATACTGTACCTGAGCCTTCTCAATTTGGACATGAAATTCTTGTGGGGAATTATGAATTGTATATATGCATACTGTACCTGAGCCACCTAATTTGGACTCTTTTCTTTTACCTGAGTCTGCTACTAACGAGATTTGTTTTTCTTCTCATCGTCCATGGAGGAGCTGTACCGTTCCGTTGCTGCTGATGCACATGCATCAGTTGTGCTGTTGGAGCAAGAGGGGAGATTGGACTACTTCTGTACCGGTTCCGTTGTCTGGAGCGACGACAGCGGCACGTACATCTTAACCCAGTCTGCTATCCTCAACTCCTTTGCAGATGTCAAAATCAAGACGCACTTCTACGACGGATGTGAGATGGAAGCGAAGCTGGTGATCAAGCGTGGCAATGTCTGCATAGTTCGGACCGATGTTCATCACACCTGCAAACCGATCGAGTTTGAAACAACTCCGACTGCTGTAGGTTATGTACTTGTCCTGGCACCTTCCGATCGTTCTTCTTCGTATCCTGTTCCGTCCTTGCTGTTTCAACCGTCTGTAGCTTGCACTGACGTAGAAGAGCGTAGGAAGGTTGTTAGAGGTTCTGCGCAGAAATTTGCTATCTCATGTCAGTATGGAAAAAAGTCACCTAACGAAGTTAGCCGACTTATTGGTGGGGCAGTTTTCGGAATGAGTAGAAAGGTTGTTGGGATTGTTATAGGAGATAACAACGATCCTACCAACCGTGCCGACCCTGGAGAAGACTCAGACTGGGAAGACGATGGATACCACTTCAAGATTTGTATGTCTTCCACTGCTTCTCGGACCCTTGTGTACACTTTGCTTGCGGATGGTGGTGTGAGGAAGGGTGCCAACTTTAAACAAAAGCAAGCAAGGAAACAAAAGAAGAAAAGGGTCATTTGAACAACAAAAGTGGAAGAAAATGCGTCATTAGAGTCAAGCAGTATCGTTTTGTAATGATCAATAAATAAAATCATGTAAACAATGGGCGATGTGTTATCCTGCATATTAGTAATCTTCTATTTGACCTTTCATGTACTGAACATTGGTATGTTTTGGCTAGCTGCTAGACAATGAAATTCGGTGTTTGTCCCCCCCCCCCTGTTCTCAGATGCGGATGATATAACATCTCCACTGCAAAATATCTTTTACATCATAAACAGAGTTTCATGGCCCTGGCATAGTCGCTTTATATACTCATTAGCACATATAACATACAGAAGCACTCTTGGTTTTGTCTCATCGTCAACTCTGAAGCAACCACATACAACGCATACACATTTTAATGCTCAAAGCAGGCAGCCAAAACCCAGGTATTCTTATAGTACCACCAATGGTTCAAATCAGGGCGAACAAGCAGACTCACATCTTCCATCGTTACTTAGTAGTATACATCGTCCTAGGATTAGATAGCAGTACAGGCGAAAACAGCAAGGGCTTATTCCAGGACATCTCAGCTACTAGTAGCTTATTACAGTACGTAGCAGCTAGCCATCTAGATCCATACAATAACCATATATCAAGTTATCAGCATCACTCTTGTTGACCAGGAGGCCAAGGAAGCAAGACACCAGCTTAGTCTATTTACACTCACGCAGGATACAAAGGGACCACGGATTGCGGGCAGTCCAACCTCTTACCGGCAAGGGAGTGGTATGCAAGTATCTGAGCTTGACTATCTACACAAGGTTCCCCATTTTCCATGAAACGGCCCGCGTTCTCGGAACTAGGAGGTGTAAACTCTATGTTCCAGAAGGGCCTCGCCATGAGCATGAGGTCTCGCCCGGTTTGAGACGCTTTGTAGCCCTGAACCCATACGTACCTCAGGGAAGGCATACGTAGCATTGCAAGGGCCAGAGCTCGCTCACTGAAGCAACAACTCCTGAGTTCAAGCTTTCGCAGGTTTACACATCCCGATGCGAAACTCATCAATCCATCATCAGTTTCTCCAACATTACCAAGAAGCATGTACTGGATGTTTCCGCTGCACTGTCCAATGTAGCCAAGGCCTACATCTGAGAGCCCTCCTGGTCTCAAGTACAGAGCAAACCTCCGAAGTTTGGTGCAGCCCCTCAGCAAAGCTCGGACACCAGTGTCGAGTGGCAATTCTGTTATCCTCTCTTCTCTGTCAAGCAGAACAAGCCGGAAGTCATAGAGTTTCTTGCAGAATGTCCCAATAGATTCCAGGGCCCCATTGGTTATATCAGACACATAGGCAGCTATGTACTCCAGTTCACGGCAACCTACGGCTATAGCCGTCAAGCCCTCTTGAGAGACCCCTCCCTGCTCTTCTTGCACACCTCCTTCATCGTCTCCTCGCTCAATTCTAAGCCTTTGGAGCTTCTTGCACGTATCTGCAACAACCCCTAATCCTCTATCTCCAATCACATTCCTCACCTATTGAAAAAAAATATATAATGTCAATTACAATGAAAAAGTTCACCCATTGAGTATCTTCATAATTTACATGAGCAGGAGGTATTACCGCAAGAACTAGTAAGTTCGGACATTTTGCAATGAGCTGGCAATGGTCTTCAGTGGTGAGGTCAGTGTACTGCAAATCCAGCTTCTTTAGTATCGCAGAAAAAGGAAATATAATAGGCATCTCATTTGTTCCCATGAAAGTAAGTCCCAAGGAGCATAGTCTTGATGGAAATTTAACATTCCCATACTTGGTGAGTTCCCCTTGCTCACTGAATGTCCCTCCAGCAAATTCTTCCAGTGCTGTGGCAAATTGGAAGAACCCTATCAAATCTGAAAGATCACAGTCGCTAATCTTCAAGGAAATCAGTGACTTGCAGCTCTTTGCAAGAAGCTCTAGGTCAGCTGGTATCACTTCAAGATCAGTCATGTGGAAATTCAATGTTGTGAGAACAGGACAGCCAACTGCAAGATCGTGGATCCATGCACTGCCTTTATCATCAATTTGACATTCTTCCAGAAACAAAGTTCTCAATGATCTGATGAAATTTAGCAGAAGTTAGTGTGATGATTTCATCACAATATTAGCAATAATAAGAATACTAAAGGGGAGAATCAAATAACAAAAGGACGCACTACAGCTACAGGCAAATAAATGTAACCCCATTTTTTAGCAATCAACGAATAACAATCCTTGTCCTGACACCTAATACTGTATGTCACGGGGGTGATCAGGAAACATAAAAGTTCCTAGCAGAATACAGAAAACGATAGACCTATGCCATTGTTACATGTTGCTTGGGCATCTTGTTAGAATTTCAGAACCAGGAGAATCACAGAAGTTCAACTCAGCCAGTGGATATTATCCTTGTTCTAATTGTAGTTGCATTAAATATTCCCAACAGTCCATGCTACACGTAAATTTGGGGTCATTTAAAGACTCCTTTTCTGGTAGATCTATCCAAAGACAAAACACAGCCCAACCTTCAATAGCTTCCTTATTTGGTTCCCTGTTCCCAGTGGTTTGCTCGATGACTCAACTTTTCTTACATATAATATATATCAAATAAGGCATCGCATAATCAAATTATTCACAATTAACACCATCAATTAAACTTTCATTTTTGGAGAAATCTACATACAACAGAAGCCACGAACTGTAATCGTACAGTTTTGAAGATGCACTCCCAAGACTTCTGTTGGATCTCCTATGCTTAGGAGTTAGGATCTCTAATCATTTGAGGGCAGTCCACCCAATTTTGGGCGCTAGATCTCAAATCTGCTTTTTGGTAACAACTCTCCCCAAGGTAGTACAAGTTTCTACTTGCTGAAAGTGATGCTCGGTTGGGTGCTATGACTCCACCGTTACGGGAATCAACGACTAAACCGTAGCTACGCATCCCTCATTGTCACCATCCCGGTAACCCCAATGTGATCCTACTTACTCCACAACCACACACAGATCGGAGCCAAAAAGAGCAAGAGAATCGAGGAGTACGACGAGTACCTGCAGGAGCGGGCGACGAGGCGGAGCCCATCCGTGGAGAAGCCGGTGCACTGGTCGAGCTTGAGCTCCTGCAGCATGTGGCCCCTGGCACGGACGAGCTCAGCAAGGTCGTCATCCGTGACGACCATGCGTCGGAGGTGGAGCGCCTTGAGGCACTCAAGTGGCGCGGCGAGCTCGGTGACCCAGGGGCGGGCGTAGGCGCCCCAGTCATCGGGTATGAGGCCGTACATAGCCGCGCGGGGCTTCCCCTTCACCGCGAGCGACTCAAGCTGCGGGAACCGCGCGAGCAGGCGCGCCGGGGACACGGCGTAGCAGAAGGGCACGGTGACGTGCTTCTGGTGCATTTTGCATAATCCGATGCATATGCCAAAAATTTGTGATTACAGCATCAATATTATGAATAAAAGGGGCAGAAACAAAAGTGACATAAAGGATTAGCCACAAATGCTATCACAGCGGTATGGCACATCAACTAGTTGTAAATTTGGTACTAACTGTGTTTCAAATTATAGTTCATTTAACCATTTTCATCTTATTGAAAAATTTATTCAAAAATTTATGCAAAATATCACTGTTTTTGTTATGGCATGCTTCATTAATAAAAGTTCTTTAAAAGTTCTTTAAGAATGACTTGAATTTGACTATAATTTTTTTTAAATAAGACGAGTAGTCCAACTTATAAATTGGAACAGAGGAAGTACACAACTTGTGCACACACAAGTACACTCAAAGCTTACCGTGTGATGCTGCTTGTCGATGCCTATGAGCTCATCGTAGTACCTCGTCTCCACATACTCCTCCCCGCCGCCGTCCACATCCCCTCCTCCTCCGTCCAACACCAGCTTCTACACACGACAAGGCATCACGCTCACACCGAACAATCGATTTCAACAGTCAAACACGAAGCAAAAACTCGAGTACTACTGTGCTAGTAGAAATAGGAAGGTGGGGGAAAAAAAGGCAGAGCTCTGACCTGGGGCTTCGCCTCGAGGTCGAGCAGCTTGCAGAGCTCCGGCAAGTCGTGGTCCCCGGCATCAACGGCGACGGGCTCCGCGCGCACGTCCTCCGACGGGTCGCTGCGCGTCGGCTTGGCCGTAAGTCTCGGCGCGACGCTGTCGGAGTAGCCCCGAACCTCGGCCTCCACCCGCGCCGCCTCCTCGGGCGGCAGGTGCGGGTCGCTGCGCGCCGGCCGCGTCGTCGCCATGGCGGTCCCCTCCCTCCTCGGCTCTGGGCTCTGGCTCTGGCTCGATCCAAGGGGCACTAGCTTCTATGGGCGGGCGATTCCCGCGGTTTCGGGCCGGGGACGGGGACGGGGACGGGGACGCGGAGGGCGGTTTTGCTGTGCGACTGACAACGCGGGAGCCATATCAAAACTGGGTGGGAAGAGACAGCAAGGAAGGTATCAGCTTTAGAGAAAAGACGGCTCAATGAGATGGTGATCTACAAGGAGAGAATTTTCAACAACACTTTGGAGACGGTGCTGTACTAGGTGGCTGCAAGAATTAAAGACAACATTAAGCAAAGAAAGAGAGCTTTCGCTTATGCTTAGCATTTTGAGGGTGTTTTTCTGTGTTTGTTCTGCAACCGTGGCCCTGAAACCCACACCCTTTTTCTTCTCTTTCTTTGCATGTACATGAACTCTTTTGCTCTCCTACTTAATTGAAAAGGCAGATTGAAAAGGCAGAGCTCCTGCTATTGTGTTCAAAAAGAGATGGTGATAAATGAAGGAGGTGGTGGATGGATTAGGTTTATCCTGAGGAATTATTTGGACGGAGGAATTGGGATATTATATTCTACCTTTTAAAGGGTTATATTGTATTTTAGTTATTTATTCTCACATCTTATTTAATTCTAGCTATTTATTTATTTATTTTCTATTCTTCTTCTCATATCCCACGATTCAAACACCATCTAACGAGGATCCACCCGCCGCTGTCGGCCAAATAAACTCGTGACTCAATGGTGACATTGCGCGACGGATGCTTCTCGAGCTCGCAAGGTTCAGATTTGAGAGCCAAAGCCATAGCAGTAGGACCTGACAACTTGTAAACTCCAGAGAGTAAAACAAGGACCAACCATTTTAGAATTGTGGAAGTTGGAATGTGACATTTTATGGTTAGATTTTTGAGTCACTGTGCTATGATTTTAGAAAAAATTTGGAATTTAAAACGTAAAATGCATATAATAAATTAAAAAAAGAAATCCTTCCGCGGCGCCGCTACAAGGCTTTGATCAAAATGGTTCGAGGTCCGCAAGACCGCAATCTGGGCTGAGCCCAAAGAACAACGAAATGGTTGAAGCCCAGCCCATCACGGGTGGTACGATTCACATAGAACAAGCAATGTATTTTTGCAGGAAAAAGGACTCATTTATACTCCGTGAAACGTGCATGGATTTTCCTGAAACAGGGCCTTGTACGGTGTGCGCGGGGTTCCGGTGGCAAGGTCGTCGGCGAACCGGACCCAGTCCATGTCGTGGCATGGACTTGGGGCCTTGGACCCTTGGTTGGCCACTTGGGCCAGCAGGCACGGAGGCACCATCCAAACCACCTCAACCTCGTCGTGTGTGGGTGCACTTCCTCTGCTTCTGCTCGGGCGCTGTAGATTTGTCATTTGTGGAAACTGTATGAAAACAACGATCTCAAGCTGACACTGTACCTAAGCTGTTTGGTACATCTTATGATTCAAAAGAATTAAGGAAACAATGACACTTGACGGCATTACGGTAACCCTTATGCTGGTTCAGAGATTCATGAAGCTACCTGTAATATTCATGGGGAACAATACTTGATTGCCTCCAGCTAGCTGCGCAAAGGAGTCTAAAGATGCCGGTTGGTACCAAGTTCAGACCAACACAGATGACAGGTACATGTCATCATATCTACAAGACATTAGCCCGTGGCATCAAATGGATCACATACTGTACATGTTTAAGATGCCGGTAGGTGCAAGGTGGAAACCAGCACGGATGTATGTCATGTCTACAATGACTGACACCTCCATTCCATTGGTACACCGGTTATCAGGAATTAAACTGGCACTATTTGACCCGTGAATCGATATTTAGCCGTGATCCATCATCATTCCCGAATGGACGTCGCTTTGCTCTGATAAGCAAGTGACAGGTCAGAGATGAGAACCGAACGCTGTCACGCTGAGAGTTCCTACATAGTACAGTCGACGCTTTGGTTTGTTTCTGTCATCAGTGTACTCAATCGTAGCCGGCTCAAAACCTAGACGCGCCTCCGTGCTCCGCTTGAATCATGTTTGCCGTTCGCTGGCTGTGGCTGGCACAGTTCTGCATGGGCCGTGGCATGTCGCGGTCGTGCGTAACACTCACCAAGCGCAAGCGGTCTCCAACGCTGGAAAACATCTATGCGACCTTTCGGTTCAGACAGCCCATGCCTTGGCATCTTGATCCAGCTGATCGAGTGCGGAAACTGGAAAGGCATCATCCGGCATGGCATTGGCGTCCCCGCTGGGCTGCTGGTGCATGCTGCATAGTGGAATGAGTCCTGCTGAGATCACCTCACCACTCACCACTCATGCCATACCAATCATGGATGGATGCCACGGACATGGATCACAATTCACAAGATTGCATTGGCATTGGCTCAGTCCCTCACCATGCATTCTACGAGAACTGACGCCTGACGCGTATGGAGCAGTGTGGACCGCAGAGCGGATGCGCGCATGATCCAACTGGGGCCAGGAAAAGCCCGCATCGACAAAGAGTTTGCTGGACTACTAGTCTACTGCTCGTCAGTGGTGTTATCTTTCTCGCTGGCAATTAAGCTCGCTGAATTATTATTCAGGCGCCAGCCGCCGTGTTGATGCTCCCTCCACTGATGCGCGCTTCAGCGACGGTACGGCAAGTGACATTGGTTGGTTGCCCAGAAGCAGTCTGAGCTCAAAGTAACGTGATCAGAATATATAGCAGATGTCAACATGTCAACATGTGTTCTGTTTAACGTTGTGTTCTTCTCTTTTCATGGGCGTGATCATTCTTGTTCGGTTTGTCGCCCTGTCAGAATGATCATGATGACCTGATCTTCGATTTTCGGTTGCGTCTTGCTACATGGAATGGAGGTTGGCTACAATACTGGGGCCATGAACCATTCTTATTAAGATTGCTAGTCAGCTAGTGTAATTTACATAGCTAATCCTCATCAGGAAACTATTTTCAGCTAGAAATACCTCTAGCCGAACGAGGCTAAGGCACCACACCAACTGCTACTCATCAGGTCCATTTTGTTTAGACTGATGGGTAATCTTGTTTGAGAGGCTAGACGCCCAAAGTAAGCCGTGGTGCATTGCACACTAGGCAGAGTGTCTTTCCTGGCGAGCGTGTATATTGTTTTTCCTTTGCTTTCTTTTTCACGAAGGGTAGTGGGTGTGTATCAGGGGCATCATAGACTTCAGAAAAAGGAGAGAACCAGAGATGCAGTTTGCATCGAGCCCTGCTTTAGCTGCCGCACGCGACCCGTGTGGCCGGAAACCGACCTGTGGCCCAACAGAGAGCGACCCCCACGGTACTCTAGCCTTGACCTGACCCAGAACCCGCCATCTCACCAGTTTCTCCATTTGAGGTAGGTATCCCTCCATTAGGCTCTGACAAGATTCCAAGCGACTATGCCTGTATGGCATGCTTATAATGTGACAAATTAAGACCGGAACGCTAAGACCACTTTGAAACATACATAGAGAAATTTTGTAGGATTGGAAATCGATCTATAGGAGTTTTTTCTATATAGTTCTTCGGAACAAAAGATGTATAACCATCTTGAAATCCTAAATAATTCTTATGAAATGACTTATTCCGTAGGAATTTTGAAGAGTCTAATCTCTTGAAAAACTTATATCCCTCTCTCTTCTAATTCATGTAGTCTTACGTGATTAATTTCACGATGACTAAAATAAGAACGCCCCCACATACTTGGATGCTTACTTTTGTGTACCTCCTCCAAAATTTAAACACATGCATGTATTTTTTTTTCGAAAACATGTGCTGCACATGCTTCATTAAGAGAAAGAGGAAGTTTTAGTTACAAGACTCGGTTTCATGGCGAGATGCCAATGTTACGTCGCTAGGCACACAACAGGACTCGCCGGCTCTAACGGCGGAGCGGAACGGATGTACTAAGTAATCAACCAATTGCGCGACATGGTTGTCCCACCTGGGTTAACTACACTCTAGAGAAGAATGCAGATGTTGCCACATAGTTGGTGGAAGGTATAAGTTGCCAAATAAGTTACTTATATAGGACCGTATTGTTAGTCAATATATGGAGTTTGATTTTTTCTGCATGTATATATGTGGACCAATTTCACCTAGTAAAGCTGTAAAAACTATTATTGAAGGAGAACCTCTAGGATTAGGAATCTCTAAGACTAAGATAATTAATTAGTTTTTTTTTCTCCTTCTCGGTGTTGTGTCATTCATTGATTAGTCTACTCTATCCTTGTGATCGTACATATCGTTTTTTTAAATAAGATCGTACATATCGTCCGATGCATGAATCATCTTTGCACCAAGTTGCTCGACTACTACAGCAACTAAGATTGACTGACGTCCACAGGGCTTGATCGGACCGAACAAAGGTATTGTGTCATGAATTATTTGGTTTATTTATTTATATGAAAAATGGAAATTAATAAAACTAACATGTTTGTTCAAGTACGCGTAGTAAGTGACAGCGCATATTTATATTTTTGAAAATTTTGATTTTGTGAACACACGATATTCCGACACCAGTCGATGTGCTGGAAGCAGAGCGGTTCGATTTCGATGGAGGAGACACAATGCAATGCAACAAACGATGGCGGCGGTGGCGCCGTGATGGCGAGGATACCAGTGGCGCAACGCAACGCAACCGCGCAACCCAGTGAAGAATATGCCGGATACTGCCACTCGCGGCGGGTCAGCAGCGTAAGATTTCCATGGCGCGTGGAACGCGCAGACGAGAGCGAGGATACCTCGTGTCGTGCTCGTGCTCGTGGCATGCTTGGTCCAAACTTGAACCGGCCGATCGAGCAGCGGGAGGCATCCATGGCCCATATCCATAGCGAGCTGCAAAGCTTGTCTCGGTTTCCTTCCTTCTTTGTCAGCCCGGCCGCGCGCTTGCATTATTGGAGGCTTCATTCGCGCAACCGCACGACGGTATGTCCTAAAATTGTCTTCTAAAAAATAAATACAGCAGCATATAAAGAAAGGCGCACGTACAGCAAAAGACCTACGGAGGATGCTTCATCATACATACTTACGTCTCCACATACGCAGTACACGATTACATGAGAGCGCGCGGCATGTATACGGCAATTCAAGTCAGGAAAGACTCGGCAATTGCTCTACTTAGAACAAGTATAACAGTGAAATATAAGTCAGACAAATAAATCGTATCAGAAAACTCTATGAGAGATAAATGGACTACCTCCTACTCCTTCTGTACATAAACTTCTTTTCATCACTTCATTGAAAGACGGCTGTATTATTAATCTTCCTCCTAGTGGTCACAAGTACTGATATCTCACATAAATGACGAGCATGGGCACACCCTATGTTTGTACGGGTAGTACTGCCAGTATCTATCAGTAGTCGCCAATCCAGTTGAATGAAATCGAGGCTTCCATCCAGTGCTACTGGACATCTCATAAGCTAAACGCCGAAGAGGAAAAAGGGACCACTGCACGCTTCCGCTCATCAGGAGCTAGAGCTAGCAATGGGAAACACGTACGCACTCGTGTTATTAGACTATCTCCAACTGAGTAGCCAAACGGGGACCCAAATGCATTTTACGTCACGTACACTTTGGGTTCTGATATCAGGCTTCCAACAAGCGACGCAAAGAGGGCAGCCATTTTGCGTCTAAGGCTGGCGAGACCGCAAAAGTGCGTCTCTCTCTCTCTCCTGAACGCATTCTGCAAAGACCGCAGCGGTGGGCCCAGAGGGTGGCCCATGGACGATGACGAGAGGCGGAAGATTTTGGGTAGCGCGTGGTCTGCCTTCGTTGTTGGAGACGGAAGACTTTAGGTAGCTATCCTATTCACTGTGCACGACCCAGATAGTAGAATGGGTCACTATTTTAGGTGAGCATTGTTGAAGATAGCCTTAGCTAGCTAAGCTCCACTCCACCGCCGTGGTCCACTGGCACGTACGATCGAACCTAACTTCAGTAGCTTGCATTGTCCTTTTCCTTGTGATCAAAAGCTGACAAAAAAAGAAGTCACTCATATATACTAGCTAGTATCACTAGCTGGGTTCACTAAACAAGTGCGTGGTGGTCCATTTGGCGACACCGTACGTGTCCATGCCGGATTAATTGAAGCTCGTGCACTAGGAAATTTGCGAAACATTTCAGAGAGGCCATGATCAGCACCAGATCGGCCTGTTTTGGAGAGAATGACGAAACCATGGGCATAACTCCCTCTTGTATCATCTATCCTTCGTCATGCAATGCGACGTTACACGGTGCAGAACAAATGAGCGTAGCTGATGACCATGCCAAGTTGCCTGCCAACCCTTTTGCTGCCTAATACTTGTGCGTTTCTGAAACCACGTGGTGCGCCTAACCTCTTTTCTGTTTCCACCCGGTCGGGGCGGCGGATCTCGAGTGAAGCACAGCACAAGCATCGTCCCCCCGGCCCCCCAGTCCTGGTAATAACTGCCCAACTGGTCGATCGCGACGGCGAAAGAGAGTAAAAGTGACCGAGACAGTGTAGTTCACAACACACACAAGCATATATAAACGGATACAGGTCACATGCAAACTTTCCTCACTACGTTTTTGTGTTTCGGACAAACGCGAGAGGAGGTTCACACACACACCCGGGAGTCGGCGGGTCGCTTTCCGTAGGTAAAGGTGCTTGTCCGAGTCATCCGATCGATCGAGAGAGACCAGCTGATGGGCGAGCTCCAGATCTTGTTCCGGCAGAACGCCTGTGTCCGGATCGAACGAACACACATCATGTCCAACATTTTTTTTTTCGAGTCCGTGTCCTACACCTATCCGTATGAGTACATGAAGGAAGCCAGAACGTACGCGGCGTGCGGCGAGGGCAATCACGAACTCACGCCGACGCCGACGCCGACTCGCATACGGAGCACCGCCATAGATTCCCCGTGTTCTCCCTCTAGCGGAAAACAATACGCGGGGCCTGTCCGAAACAGGCCTAAAAACAACCGACGGAACCGATCCCCACCTCGCGCGGTCGCTACGTTCCTGAATCCTGACGAGGCGAGCTCCGCCTGCCCTGCCAGCGCACGCCACGATCTGACGCAATCGCACAGCGTCGCCGCGGGCGAGTCTGGGCGCCGTGCGCAGTTCGGATGCAGACGAGAGGGACGCGACGGCGACGCGACCTCGCCCACGGGCGCGGCGCGGCGGTTGCCAGCCAAGGCCAAGGGCAAGCAGGCAGACGACGGTGCAAGAGACCGACCGAGCGGGCAGGGCAGTGCGATTGATCGCGAACCAAACCAAGCCAGCCACCACCGGTTTTCAGTTGCTATTTCCCGGCCTTTTCTCCCCTTCACTCACTAGCCTGACCTCCCCCCCTCTACTCTCCCGCGTGCGCGTGGTGTGGTTTCCTATTCTTAGCCCGACGCGCGGGCGCGCGGTTAAGCGCACGGTTCCATGGCCGCGGCCGCGACGACGTCCACGGCAACCACCACCACCACCACCACCTGCTGCTCCTCCTCGTCCACGTCCACGTCCACCGCCACCAGCCCCGGCCCGCACCGCCGGCGCCAGCCCAACGACATCGAGCGCGACGCCGACGACTCCTGCTCCTGCTGCGGCACCGGCGATCGCCACTCCTTCCACCACGCCTGCGCGCACGACGACGCCGAGTGCGGCGGCCTGCACGGGCACGGCGCCGGCGCCGCCGCCGCCACGCCCTGCGGAGCGAGGGCGCTGCTGTTGGCGCGGAGGAAGCGCGCGTGGGCCGCCGCGGCCGCCGCGCCGCCCCGGACGGCCTGGATGAGGGGCGTCGTGCTCTGCCTCCTCGGCCTTGTCGCGGTCATCGGGTTCCTCGGCTCGCACCGGGGCGGCGGCGGCCGACGCACGGGCGCGGGCGGCGATGCCAACGACGACGGCGGCAGGCTCGTGCACAGGGTGGAGGTCGCCGACGCCGACGTCATGGAGTGGACGGAGGAGAACTTGACGGCCCTTGCGCGCCGCTCGCCTGACCCGCCGGTGAGTACGTGCAGCGCACCTCCCCTCGCTCGCCCTTGATCGCCGCCGACTCGTTTTATTACGGCGACCATCATGATTCATGCCATGTCAACTTACTGTACGCGCGCACCCATTTTCTCTTCGGGCAATAACCACTCGTGCACGTACTTGAAATTTGAAAAGTGGTCATTAATTGATGCATTACATGCTCCATTTGGGCACCGAAAACAATCAAATTTCTGACAGAGTCATTTGATTTGTTGGCTCGTGTCGGTGTTTCATGGTTCCCATTTTGGGACGTGAATTTGTCATTGTTCAAATCAGCTTCAGGCATTCCAAGTCAGAACTGCACACAAAAACCAGTAATATACTTAAAAAAAATGATGTGCCAAAAATTTTTTTTGGGGGAAAAGGTGAAGCAGACGTTCCAAGTAAAAAAAAAAACTTTATTTTGTGCGAGAAAAGTGAAACATGGTAAATCAAAAATAGAAAGCGCAACTGCTTGACAGCTTGAGAGAAATGAAAAAGGGAGCAACTGCTTTTGACACTGCTCGTCGCGGTATGGAGTATTCATATGGGAGAAAGGGATTGGTGATAAGGACAACGATTCAACCAGTACTTGTTGGTAGCATGAGTCACTGGAACCAAGAGAACACAGTACATGACGTGAGTTCCAGAGTTCAGGAGCAAGGCAGCTGTTTATCTCAGTTTTTTTTTTTTTTTTTTTTTTTTTTTTTTGTGTTCTTGCGAAAATGTATTTCCTGTTCTTGCTGTATTCGATATTTTCATTGTCTTTACCTGCGAGATACATCACTATATTTCTTCACAGTAGTCATTTTTTATCTATTGAGATTGATGAGGTCCAGTTGAACCTGAAAAAGAAATGTTCAGAGCGCATTGGGTTGGTGTCTTCGAGGTTGCTTTCCATTGTAATTGTCAATCACTCAAGTAAGAAAACAAAAGGTTAGGCGAATAAATAACAGATATTCCTCAACCTCTTCCACTAAGTTCAGTGGAATTTGTTATTTTGCCATGTGAAACCGGTATCATGGAGTCCTCCAGCAGTAATAATACTGGAAAATCAGAATTTGCAATATATACATAACATCTTCTTCTTCTTTTTTTGTGACGAATACATAACATCATCTTGGAAAGATGAATTAAAATCCAATGAGGCCCAAAGGTGTGGTTTTGCAATACTCATCTCGTAAAGTGGTAACTTAATTTGGTAGGGACAACAAGCTCGGTTTAGGAAAGTTTTGGTACCCTGGCATAGTCCAGCAGAAAGTAATCTGGTGTTCATATTCAGCCAAAAATTTACATGCGCGATTCATTAAAGCAGGGCATTCATTCAGATTCCATGCCATGTTCAGCTTGACATCACTTTATGTTATGATGAGAAGTAGATATGCTTTGATTGTATATACTGAAGTTCCCTTTCAAACACGGACAGATACCTGAGATATGGATGAAACCAGACAGTGAAGGTTACAGCCAGTGCATTGAACGGCCGAAGAATCACCACAGTATTTTCCTCCGGTCCATCTTTTGCTTTGTTTCCTTTCAGCTTCAGATTCTGCTATATTTTTCTCAATCAGGACATGCTTACTTCAGGGAAAAACAATGCAACTGTCGGTTACCTGATCGTTGATGCAAACGGTGGCCTAAACCAGATGAGAATGGGGGTACGTATATACTTGTGCTAACGTCATGGCAATGTCTTTCAGCTAACTCTCATTAATTCCTTCACAATTATTCTTACAGATAAGTGATATGGTTGCAGTGGCGAAGATCATGAACGCATCGCTGGTGATCCCTACTCTGGATCATCAGTCATTCTGGACTGACCCAAGGTCAGTAACTCTATCTAGCTGCTCCGACTGAATCAACCTGAAGAAACTGCAAGTAGTCAGACTGACGATTACTATTTCTGATCTGATGGTATATGTATAGCGATTTCAAGGACATATTCGACGTCGATCACTTCAAGGAGTCGTTGAAGGAAGACATTGTGATCCTGGATTCCCTCCCAGCAGATTACAGAAGGATGAAGCCGTATGTGAGAGCACCCACCTCCTGGTCCAGGGTACGAGCCAACAACTTGTTGCTTCTAATGGATTGCATTGCATTGCAGCAGCTGAATACTGAATAGGCTGATGGATCGTCAGCTCCGTTTTCCAGGCTTCCTTCTATAGAGACTTTGCGAAAATCCTGAGGAAGTTCAAAGTGGTGAGGTTTACGCACACGGATTCACGGATCGTGAACAACGGCCTCGCTCCTGCTCTGCAAAGGCTCCGGTGCCGCGCGAATTACAAGGCGCTCCAGTACAGGAAGGAGATCGAAGAGCTCGGCAACACTCTGGTTGATCGGCTGAGAAACGGGTCCGAGCACTACATCGCGCTTCACCTGAGGTAGCTGGAACTTCACTCATAGCGTTCATCACATCAGTGATCGGCAGATGAATCAATGAATGAATGAATGAATGAACCTGCATTAATTTGCCTTGATAAATCGCGCGTCAGATACGAGAAGGACATGCTGGCCTTCACCGGGTGCAACCACAACCTGACGCTGGACGAGGCAGCGGAGCTGACGGACATGCGGTTCAAGGTGCGGCACTGGAAGGAGAAGGACATCGACAGCGAGGAGAGGCGGCTGCAGGGCGGGTGCCCCATGACGCCCCGCGAGGCGGCCGTGTTCCTCAAGGCCATGGGGTACCCGTCCACCACCAAGATCTACATCGTGGCCGGCGAGATCTACGGGGCGCACAGCCTGGACGCGCTCAAGGCCGAGTACCCCAACATCTACACGCACTACAGCCTCGCCACGGTGGACGAGCTGGAGCCGCTGGAGCTGTACCAGAACAGGCTCGCCGCCGTCGACTACATCGTGGCCCTGCAGAGCGATGTGTTCGTGTACACGTACGACGGCAACATGGCGAGGGCCGTGCAAGGGCACAGAAGATTTGAAGGGTTCAGGAAAACCATAAACCCTGACAGGTCCGGCCTTCTTTTTTCTCTGGAACGCAGAGATTTGCATGAAGATAGTACAATCCCCACAATCTGGCGAAATTTACGCGTTTCAGATTCGAAACGACGTTAGATCTTGATTCTAGAACCTGATGGAACGAAACATTTTCTTTTGTTTTGTAGGCTGAAGTTTGTGGAGCTTATTGACAAGCTGGATGAAGGATCTATGTCCTGGAGTGAGTTCCAGACTGTGGTGAGGAATCACCATGAGAATAGACTCGGAGGTCCGTATGAGAGATTGCCTGGTGCGAGTCCAAGGCAGGAGGAGTACTTCTACTCAAATCCGATCCCCGGGTGCCTCTGCAAAAGGGTTCAGAGAAGTAGATGATATGGGTTTATCTGGATTCGATTGAAATTGTTCAGTCTTAGAAACACACCGGCAGCTTCAGCAGCTGGAGCATGGATGGAGATTAACCTTCCTCCGGATGGCAGGGGATAACCCCGGAGAGAGGGAGAGCTAGCAAACTGACAGATACTGGCAGTTAATTTCTGTAGGGGTGTAAACCCCTCCAGTTTACTCAAAAACAGATACTGGCAGTTTCGATTGTTTTCCTAGGCTGACAGACAACACATGCAGATGAGATCTGGAGAGGGCAGGGCGCAGAATGCGAAGTGTATTATTGTCAAAGAGTTGTAAAAAGAAAGCAAGGAATTCAGATGCAAGTAATAGGACGAGTCTGAATGGGAAAATGTTTCACGGTGGCTGCTGTTAGTAGTTCTTGGTATTTCCGATTAATTCGGTTTAGAAGATACCATACTTTGGATGGATTCATCAATACCTCTTCTTAAGAATAATGTATAATGCTCTCTTTGTAGGCCCGTTGAACCAGGTGTGTACATAGTAGTAAAGAATGAACAACTGATAGTTTTGGAGTGATTTAGTTCCCACGAAAAATCCATGTAATCCTATCTAAGAATAAATTACACTGCTGAGTCTCTACCACATATAAAACACCGATAAAACTTTCTAAATCCACCCATAAACTACCCACCATAGTCATTATCTCTCTTAATCTCTACTAAGTATACCAACAAAATTGTACCCAAAGCTGTCTAACCATTCAAAATCGAAGGCCTAGATTGACTCGGACTGATCTTTCTCTCACTCACTCACATCGGACGGATGAGATCGCTGGGATCCAACGCTCGTCACTCATCCCTCCCCTCCCCGCACCCACCCGCGAGGCGCGACGCTCCCTGTACCACGCGGCGGCTCCTCTCCCAATGCGCGATCCATCTCCCCCAACACACGGCTCCTCCCTCTCCCTCTCGCACGATCCTCTTCCCCACGCGCGGGCTCGAAACCCTAGCTCTGGTCGCCTGGCGGCGATAGCTACAGCGGCGGCGGGCGAGAAGCTGCCCCGCAGCGGCGCTTCGGGGAGGGCGAGGCGGGCGACGTGGGTTCCTCCACTCGCTGGGGAGCCAGCCACCGGATGAGGCGAGAACGAGGCGGGTCGCCGCCTCTAGGCTAGGGCGATGGGCGGGCGCCGCCCCGCCGAGACGCGAAGCCCGGCGGCCACGCATGAACAAGAACGAGAGACGGCGGTGCATCCACGGACTAACTGCATTCCCGGGCCGCCACCACATCGGCTCCTCCAAGTTCTGGACATCTCAGGTAGCTTCCTCCACACACCAGCCCCATTCTCAAACCCAGAGGTTTGATTCTCGCTAGCTTTGCGTAGGCATACGGCTGCAGCTGCTACGTAGTAGGTCGAGCGGGGACGAGATGCTGCCTCCCTCAGGCCCTCCTCAAGGAATCCGCGATAAGATACTACCCTCCTCCGCCAGGAATACGAGACGAGATGAGCTGCTGCACCCATCATCCAGGAATCTAACGGTACGTGCCCAGATCCATTCTCGAAGTACCCCTCCGGCTCTCTGTTTGCTTGTGTTGTTGTCGCAGATGTGGAGCTTGGATTTGACTCGCTGGATTATACGATTGGTTGTACCTGGTGGGTTCTTGATGCATGCGTTTCATTTACCTGGTGAGTCTTGATGCAAGCATTTTATTTGGTACCATTAATTAGCGCATTGGTTTATTTCTCGGAATGTGGGAGTGGAGTTAGGAGTCTGAAGGGAGATATTGTTGTATTCTGACTTTTGAAATCAACTTGCATCTTAATTAGAGCTGCAGTAAAATTGTCTATAGAAACTTAGAATACTGTTATTAGTTACAGTATCCATCTTTAAAATATTTTTACCAGTAATAAAAGTGTTAACCTTGTATATGTAAGCTCTTTTTTTTTACCAGTAATACTGATTACAAGTTGATTTCAGCTTTCAGAAGATGCAAATTAGTGTTCTTGACGTTTCTTTCTTAAAACTTATATATTTCATTTGTTATTAACTGTGGAAACATATATTGTCTTTTGCTTGTTTTGTAGTGCACCAGTGCATGGACGAAGTGTCACCATTTGGTTTTGCTTGCTGCTGGAGGGATCACATATTTCTTTCAGATTATCTCTACAAGAACTTGTGTTAGAGCAAGTAAAGAGTGAGTTTGTCTAGGATTACCTTACTTTATTATAGATTGAACAGTTCCTTTTTTTTTTAAATTGCCAAAATTGTTCTTGGAGCTACCTAATTCTATGCCTCCAATTGGAACTGCACTCCAATAATTTTCCTGTCTACCCAATTATAGAGCTTTGTTGATGTTTATCTAAAATTGATTATATTTTGGCATTGTACCAATTATAGAGCTTTGTTGATGTTTATCTAAAATTGATTATATTTTGGCATTGTAGTGACGTTTACATCCAGACATTCTCAAAGGTGACTCTGCTCACCATTAGCCAAGTAAAGGCATCCAACATTGGGCAGCTTGTGAAAATATCTGGGATTGTTACTCGCTGCCCGGATGTGAAGCCCCTTGATGCTTGTTGCTGATAAAACTGGAACTTGATTTCATTTTAGGCTTCCTTTTTAATAATTTGTCTCTATATATTGACATTGATAGATACATGATCGATGTAAGCACCTGTTTCTGTATCGACAGTGGTGCTCTTAAATCAGTTGTTAAGCTATGCCTTGAGCCCTTGAGTGTTAAGCTGATGTTTTGAGAGTTACATCTCAGGTGGTTGCGTTGCTACATGATTTTGCAATTGTCCATGGCATTTCTTGTACAGTGCTGATTTATGGAATTTGATTTCAGCAACCTGATGATACAAAATCTACTTTGAGATTAGTGGTATTGATTAATTGTTTCACTTTAAAATGGATGATATAGATCAATCGATTGATTAATAAATTCCAATTATCAGGTGCTCGTCGATTTTAGCAAGTGATGATGGAAAGGGCATGGGTCCTGTCAAGAAGATTGGAAAACCAATTGTGCAGCTTATTGTCATTTGTGGCTAGGACAAAACACTAAGGTCCTCACTGCAGGCACTTGAATGGAAAATACCAGTAAAGGTATAGTGCAGAACTTGTTTTAATTATTTTCGGAAGGATTTAAACCAATTGGGTGTAACGTTCTTCTTTCATCTTGGGTTTCTTTACCAACAGGTTAGGTGATTTGAGACCCAAATGGAGAAGTGGATGGGAGCTTGTTATTGCATATTATAACAAGGTGAGGCAGGGTGGACGGCTCCAGTGGCCACGGTGATGATCTGTGTCCGGCATCGACCCCATTGTGCGTGTAGGTAGTGTGTTTAATGTAATTCCTTGCACACATACATGCCAGAAATCTTTCAAAATAACTTTTCTGTGCTCACATCTTTTCAGGAACCTATTTGCAAGCAGAATGTTCGCTGCAGAGTTCAAGCAATATCAGAGGATCATTTTGATTATTTCAGATTAAATTGATCTTAATCTCAATGTCCTGTGCAGTTAAACCGAGGTCGTTGTTCGTAGCAGTTTTCTTAAATCTTCTTTAAGGTATGAACTTTGTTTCAGTAGTATATTTTGGAACAGCCATCGTAATACCAGGCGGTGCACATCAAAGCTGAGGTGCGGGTTCCCAATATGCTTGCCAGATTCTTGACCCTGTCAATGAAATTTGATGTTTCCACTGTTTATCCCTCCAATTCATCCTGACCGTCAGGCCTCCTCTAAAAAATTGCTTTTATGCTACCTTCTTAAAAATTGCTCAGTCTCTGTGTAATTCGCTGAGGTGCATTTCTGAAAGTTTGAATATGGAAGATGATTTTTCAGCTTCTGAAAATTCCAGTGATCCAAGGGTGTAACAGTGGTGACGATAGAAATACCCAACTCCATCTCTGATCACCCCTCCAGAATGTTTGGCAGTGTCTGGAATGTTTGGCAGTGTAAGCCAACTTGGAACAGAGAATGCCCTTCTCACTATACTTTAGCTTTTCTTTGTTGGCATATATCTACCTATTTAAGTACTCAAATGGATGACTTAGACATGAATGTTTGGGCTGTGCTAGACAAACATGTATATTTTTTCACTTTTCTTATTTTATTTTTCCAGTTTCTTATTTTATTTTTAGTAGCTATATTTTATTGAGTCACTTTTTGCACTGAATGCTTTCTTATTGATGAAAACCTTCTGCTAAATTGATGTTTTTATGTCATCAGGTAGGTGAAGATGTGGTGGCATGAACTGCATAACAGCTATGGAGAAGCAAGGTTTACACATGCATGAAGCTGCATTGGTGAGTGTCCCTAGATTTTTTATGCTTTGTCAGTCTTCTATAAGCAACTTGTGCTTTCAGCAGATCTTGTGATGAAACAAATTCAGGAGGTTGAGCTGTCCAGTTTTCATCATGTTTGATCACTGATGAAAAAAAAAATTATCATTCTTTCTTTTCATGGCAATTGTTATTTTCAATTCCTTATTAATCACCATTGTCGCTTCATCTCTTGCGTTTTTTCGTGATTTTTCTGGATTAGTTGCAGGTCACAAGCCTGGTAAAGAAAAATACTGAAGACCCCTAGATAACTTTTTGAAGAAAGCATTAGGAGATAAAGAATTTCTTGCCTTCAGTTAGTAGCAATCGCAGACAAGTGAAATCTTATTCATCCTATGTATTAGCTTGTTCCTTTCATTTGTTAATTTTGTATCAGAAATTTCTGTTGTCATTCTAATTGTTTGGGTAGCGTAGGGAAGTGACCCTTCCAGAGCTGGATTTTCGAAAATTAGTTAACTGTGTGTGGTCTATCTCCATTTATCGGAGAAAAATTTCTTCCATGTTCATTGAATCAAGCTAGCAAAGGCTTTTTATCTTCATTTATCAGAAAAAATTCTTCCATGTTCATTGAATCAAGCTAGCAAAGGCTTTTTAAGCCCAGACTATTTTGGCTACTGTGAAACAAAAGTTTAACTTTTTACCAAATATAATTGTTTAAAGATAAATCACTTGAAATTGATATATTAGGCGAGTGAGGATTATAGGCTCAAAAAGTACAAGGACAACGAATCTTAAGACAAGATTTCTGAAGATATACAGTAACTTAGAAGAGTGAGGATTTATGTCTTTAAATGATATAACTTGTTATTTTCATATGTATTCTCTAGATGAAGCCGTAGCAACGCGTCGGGCACTATACTAGTAATGAATTAATGACCCGTGACTGTCTGGCCATGATGAGGGCGTCCAATGACCGCGCGGTGGCGACCTTGTGGCGAGCTTAGCTCGATTCTTATCCACTTCAGCAATACTCGGCAGCAGTAGTAGCCATGGCGACTGATGAAAGCTATGCTCTTGGATACTTTGGAGAAGATGGAGAGGAAGCCGAAGACACACTGTATGCTTCGTGAGTGCTTCGGCACGGTGTAGTGATTTCCTCACGAGTGAAATTAATTCACCACAGGCCCCCAAGGCCCTAAAGTTGTTAGAATGTTAGGTGTCATGTGGGTCCTAAAGTCTAAAAAATATATGTTCAGATCCAAATAGATATCTACATAACCCGATAGCTGACGCGCCACACTGACTCAATACTTACATACCTGATAGATGAGACCCACATGTTAGCAGCTAGGCTTAACTTAAAAAAGTATTTTTACGTAGTCTTGGATGAAGATAATTCTTTTATGGAAATTATAGTCTTTGATGACATCTATAACTTTCTAGTTTCACTTCTTGTCATCTAAGATTATTAACATGAAAAAAATAATATAAAATTTCAACACATATTAAATCACGTATCAAGATTGTCATCTTAGAATATAGTCAAATTTAAGTCATTCTCGAAGAACTTTTTTCATTTTATTGATAAATTTTTAAGCCATCTTATTCAAAAAAAATAAAAGAAGTCATATTTACACAAATTTTTGAATAAAATAGGTGGTCAAACTTGGCAACATTTTTGAATAAAAAGTTAAACGTCTTATAAATTAGGAAGGAGGAAATAAATGAAAACTTAAAACTAGAAAGTTGTAAAGCTCATCAAGTTTTATAAGTTTTATATACATAGTATCTTTATGTGACACTATCATTTTTTCTAAGTTGATAACTTGATACAAGATTAATATGCTGCTTAAACTTTATACTCTTTTCGTATAGGAAAAGGTGTTGTTTTGGACAAGATTTGAGTTAAATATTAGAACATAAAATAACTTTTAAATTGCTAAGTTAAAAAAATATAAAAACTATATAGATAGATTTATCTCAAAAAAATATTTTCATAAAAGTATAAATATATCACTTTATAGTGAATATTTTTTTGAAATATAAAGTCAAAGTTATATTATTGAGACCACATTACTGTCCAAAACAAATTCTAAATTCTATAGAGTATTTATGTTTTAGCATCTTTAACGACAGTAAATGACAAAATTTGAGGAGGGCTACAATTTTTGTACTAAGAACAATCTAAAATGAAATTACTGTTTTGGAAAGAACGCCGTGAAATTTTGAACCGGCTAAAAAAGGATTCGTGGAACCGAAACTCAAGCAACGGGTCCTTAGTCCTTACGAATGTTTACTTGTCATTGCCAAGGGCAAATTTCTACACAACCACCGTAAACCCCAGGAGGGCGCACCCCTTGCCTTTTCTTCTCTCTCGTTCATCCCTCGTGCGCTCTCTATCGTGGGCGACCGCGGACCGCCGCCACCCCGGTCCTCTCTCTCTCTCTCTCTCTCTCTCTCGTGGCGACGAGTGGGCGACCACAGCCACCGTCGTCGCCCGCCGCCTACGCCAGGTGCCCAGGTCGCTCTTCGGCAGCGACGAGCATCCACCAGGTATGCCCATCTCTTCTCTTTCCTTCCTGCCGTGTGAAACTGATTCCCCAAACCCTAACTTAAGCTATTTGTCCATTAGTATTTGAACTTGATCTAGTTACAAGCTTATATATGCACTCCATACAAAAAAAACAGAGTATTATTCCTACTAACTTCACTTCTTTGCAAAAATTATCGGGGTTGTGTACACCCATTTACTGGGTTCGCTCCTAGTAGCGAAGGAATTTCATCAAGATCAAACAGCCCTGGTCGAGCCCAGTTATTGAACGAATAGTTAGTTTTTTTTTGTCTCTCCGATATATTTGGGGAATTTAGCATCAGCAATTTTTGAGTCTTGGCTACTCTGGGCTCTATATGCACACTGAGGTTGTGAGGGGACCAAATTGGAGCCCGATGAAATGATTAGTTAGTTTTTCCCTGTCACTATATGATTAAACTTATTGAATCATTGGTTGAACCATTTTGGTTTACTTCAGATTTGTACATAAGTGTGATCTTCCCATTGTGAAGTCAGAGGCAATCAATGATGGCTTCAAGGGCAATCATTAGGAGAAGGAAATCTTTCTTAGATCATGTTAACACACCCATTTCATCATCCGCCTTCTCTACCTTCCAACGTGGAAGACTTGGTTTTGAGGTTGAGCCAAGAACAGAACAGCGATTTCTTGAGCATAGTTCTGGGGATTCCAAATGTGAGAAGGAGCAACACAGTATGAATTTGATAAAAAAGGATCTACTAGGTCTTGGCAATGGGTTTCGGCAACGTCCAGCTTATGTGATTTCTCTTTCTCATGGTGGAATTGGAAAGAATGAATTTGGGTTGCCTTTGAGCTTGGGAGCTAGATCTTTGCTGCAGTCAGTCCGCACAGCATCAACTGCAACTGCAGGGCAGCCTAAGATGGATACAGATGATGAACAGAGTGAGGACCAGAAGCAGAATAAAAAGAAAAAGGAGGCATCCCCAGAAGAATGTGATCAGGCTGTGGAAGGCCTAAGCACTGCAAAAGCCAAGGCTAAAGCTAAGCAGGTACAGGAATCTCTGAAGGTTGAGCAATCAGTTATACAGAAATTTTGGGCGAGAATTCTGGGTGTGGGCCCTGCTCTCCGGGCTGTTGCTTCAATGAGCAGGTCTCAATTCTTTTTCTTTCTTATCTGAATGCATGATTATATAAGATGAATGATTGTCTGTTTCTTCTGTAACTTATGAAGCAATTTTTTGTTTGTTTGTTAAGGGCTGACTGGGCAGCAAAGCTGAAGCATTGGAAGGATGAGTTCGTTTCTACACTGCAGCATTACTGGTTAGGGACAAAACTACTCTGGGCAGATGTTTGGATCTCATCAAGATTGCTGGTAAAACTTGCTGGTGGGAAGGGCCTTTCAAGAAGAGAGAGGCAACAGCTGACACGCACAACAGCAGATATCTTCAGGCTGGTCCCGTTTGCTGTGTTCATCATTGTTCCATTCATGGAATTCTTACTGCCAGTCTTCCTCAAGTTGTTTCCAAACATGCTTCCATCAACTTTCCAGGACAAAATGAAAGAACAGGTATGTTCTTAACTATCTATAAGTTGCAACTACCTGAAATTATGTTGCTTATTAGTTGCCATGTGTGTCTGCAAGTGAAATACTACTGCATGCTTAAGTCACACGAACCATATCTGGTAAACTATTAATAATTATTTTGGATTGATTAGCATACGCTGTTGGTGCCATTTGTACGGAAACCACAAGCATTATCATAGTGCAATCAGATTGGTTCACTGGTGCTTCTTTTTCCTGTACAGGAGGCATTAAAAAGGAAATTGAAAGCAAGAATGGAGTATGCAAAATTTTTGCAAGATACCGCAAAAGAAATGGCAAAGGAAGTTCAGACATCTCGTAGCGGAGAAACAAAACAGACAGCTGAAGATCTGGACGAATTTTTGAATAAGGTATAAGTTTCTTTGTGTGCTCTGTTGTCTCTGGAATAACTATGCATAGTGAACTATTTTCTCTAATATTGATTGGATAATTTGCCTTGAGATCAGGTTAGGAGAGGTGAACGTGTCTCTAATGACGAAATCTTGAATTTCGCAAAGCTGTTCAATGATGAACTTACTCTTGATAACATGAGCAGGTTAGATATTCCTTTAGTAACTGTATAAATTCATATTCACAATTACACTAGTAACTAAACAGTTGGTTGGCACTATCACTATCCTGCAGACCACGCTTGGTTAATATGTGCAAATATATGGGTATCCGGCCTTTTGGTACAGACCACTACTTGAGGTTCATGCTTCGCAAAAAACTGCGGGAGTAAGTATTTAAATGAAGAGGTTAACTGAATGCTAATTATCTTGCATCTGGAGCATTATGCTTTCTTATCTGCATATGCCAATATAACAGAATTGGTTAATTTTGTATACCAAACATTGATGGAAACTTGTGGTTGATACTCTTATAGAAAGCTCACATAATCAATTATCAAAATGGAAAGTTTTGATTCTAGTTAGTTGGACTACTGATAGTAAAATTCATGCATTACTTTCAAGTAGAGACTTGCAGTGGGCAGTGTTTCTATGGCCATGTAAACTTAGTGGACATTTGGTATCATCTTCATTATTTTCATATTTAACTCTCCATATGCCACAGTGGTCTTTTGTTAGTCAAATATCACTTTAGGTTCAACACCTAGCTTTGTTTTCTGTCTATATAAGAAAGTTCATGATTTCTTCTTTCTTTGGTTTAGTTGCTAATTGTTTTTCTGTCATTTTTGTTGGTGTTTTTTTAACTTCATCGAGTTTGATCTTTAAATGCTAGTGTGAAATATCTGCTTGTTTTGTTAATATTCCTTATCGTCTCAGCATTAAGAATGATGATAAGCTGATTCAAGCTGAGGGAGTTGAATCTCTTTCTGAAGAAGAGCTCCGGCAAGCCTGCCGCGAACGTGGTCATCTAGGCCTGCTGTCTACTGAAGAGATGCGCCAACAGGTTTGTTGCATTATGATGTGCACATGATTTAGTGTTGTATGGCCTTGAGTAATTTGCTTATATTTACTTGTTCTTGTATTTGTTTGTACCTTTATGCTATCCATTCATATCACAGTTATTTGAGCCGTCAGTTCTTGTTCCATTGCTCCATGTTTGTAAAATATGTCCCAAGTCTGATGTACTGTTGAAGGAAAGTAGAACCAGCCGCCCAGCTTCGACTTGAGTTATATTGCTTGGCTTTTGGTTTTTAACCATAAGTGTGACAATGATACCAAAATTTGGTGTATATAGCAGCTGTGTAGAATTGTAGATGCATGATAAACTGTACCAATAAATTTCATTTTGCACCCAGCTCCGAGACTGGTTGGACCTCTCACTTAATCACGCTGTGCCATCTTCACTTCTCATACTTTCAAGGTAAGTTTGGTTGATATTTCCTGACTTACAGTGTTATTACCGCTCGTGCTTGCATTCTTATATCTGGTAATGATTTTAGAGCCTTTACTGTGTCTGGGAGAATGAAGCCTGAGGAGGCAGTTGTAGCAACACTATCTTCTCTACCAGATGAAGTTGTGGATACAGTTGGGACAGTATTGCCATCTGAAGATTCAGTTTCTGAGAGGAGGAGAAAATTAGAGTTCCTTGAGATGCAGGAAGAACTTATCAAGGTGATATAGAACTGTAGACTGAAATAATGTTCTTTTTCTTAGCTTCCTGTTACCATGATATTTGGGTAGGTCTTCTGTGGGAATAGTGCTGTGGATCTGATAGAGAACTTCCATCCACTGAATGTACACCTCATAGTTTTGTTATTTAAGTTCATCCAGTCCAGAAAGACAAATTATTTTAGTTTAGACATAGATTAGTATTTTTTAACAATCCAACTTTATATGCACCTTGGATATTCTGATATCTTGGAATGCCAACTTCATATACTGGTTTTTTTTCTGTGACCTTGCTGAATTACATGCTTGAATTTCTTAGGATTTCCTGAAGTTACAAAGGTATAGATTTCAATAGACTGATATTGGGCCCAATCCCTTCTGATTGGCAAATGAACTAAAAGCTTATTTGAAGGATTGGGTCTAATCCCACTATATCCAAACAAGCCATTAATATGTCTCAGTGGCTCAGTCCATGGTTTATGCTATTTCACGGTCAAGTGGAACTTGTTCGTTAGAAGAACTAATTTGAAAACTTTTTATATAATAGAACTCAGTTTTGATGTCTCAGTGTATGGTTTATACATTCCTTGCCCTCGACCTATTAAGCTCACCTAAACTCCTTTGAGATTCATAAGTTTGCTTAAAAAAGTCCAGGATAGAATCCATATTTGTTTATCGTTATATAATCATTTTTATTATGTTGCACATCTGTGTTGTTGATGTTCTGTGTATAAAAACCATTCAGGAGGAAGAGAAAAAGAAAGAGAAAGAAGAAAAGGCAAAACAAAAGAAAGAAGAGGAGGCAACGATGAAAGAACCAGACACTGCTGAAGAAGATTTAGCTTTGAAGGAAATGACTGATGCTACTGCTAGGGAAGAAGAACAAATGAGAAAAGCAAAAGAACATGACAAGGAAAAGCTCTGTAATATCAGCCGTGCATTGGCTGTGCTTGCATCTGCCTCTGTATGATCCTACTCTATGTGTTTTCTTTTATTAATAAATGTACATATGGACACTAGTAGCACCATTATTCTAGAACAATTGTCTGTCTGACCTTTTTCCAACTTTCATCTTTGCATTGCAGTCTGTTAGCAAGGAGCGTCAAGAGTTCCTGAGCCTTGTTAATAAAGAGGTATAGTGTGAAGTGGGATTAAAGCAATTATTTTTCATGCATTCACTTTCCTCAAGAAAAAAAATCATGCATTTAATTCACCTTTCAGTCATAACAAATAATTCATCATGGAGGTTTAATGGAATTTAGCTGTCCAAATGTCCCAATGCAGATAGAGCTGTATAACTCCATGCTCGAAAAAGAGGGTACTGAAGGTGAAGAAGAAGCTAAAAAAGCATACATAGCTGCTAGGGAAGAGCCAGACCATGATGCTGAGGTCGCTGCAGAAGAAAAGGTCTCATCAGCACTGATTGAGAAGGTAAGAAATCCTCTTAATGTGTATTATAGCCATAGTTAAAATTTGCAAATATCACCTGTGATGTGTTTTCTAGGGCAAGTGTTTTTGGATATTTGTCTTAAAAACTATAAATAGATGTCTGAAAAGTTTAGAGACAAGACTGCAAACTTTTGCTTGAATTTACAGTTCTACCAATAATCCAATATCAAATGATTGTAACTTTGGCCTATTATTGTTGATAATTAACGGTTACTACCCTTTCAAGGATGTCGACTGTCTATGCATCTTAAAAAGCCTTATCAAAAGTTCCTAATAGAGCTGTTATATTTTTTTTTTTGAATCTTTAGTTAGTAGCTACTTAGAGACAATAATCATATCAAATAGATCTAGCCAAACTCGCTGGGTCGACATTCTAGAATGTCGACATTCTAGAATATATATAAAAATATATATATAAACGTGCACCACTTGATTCTGGTGATATGAGCCAATGGCTGGTAATTTTAATTTTATACTAGGGGTTTAAAAAAGCTGACAATTCCTGTGGTGTTGATTAGAGTTTATATATATATATATATATATATATATATATATATATATATATATAATAACATAAATGGTTCAAACTTGAAATCCAGTTGACATAAATTTATATTCTAGTGTAGTTATCGATGATAATATTTGCATTCTCTCCATATACTGTCGTCATCTTCATGCTTAAGGAAAATCCTGGACATGTATCAACTATGATTTAAGCTTGGTCATTTACTCTTGTCTTTTTTCTAGGTTTTATAACTTAATCTATGTGCTCACGTAAAATAAGTCTATAACAAACTGAAGTGGAAGGAGTACGAGTATCTGATCTCAGTAGCAAAGTTAAAGCCTTAAAGGATATCTAGTTTCATAAATGATTTCTGCATTTAAGCCTCACAAGGAGGCGCAAAATACCAGTGGTATTGGTTATTTATGATTAAGGGGTTGGTTATTCACTTGCACATATATTTTACTGCATTCAGGTTGATGCTATGCTTCAAAAATTAGAAAAGGAGATTGATGATGTGGATGCACAAATTGGAAACCGTTGGCAACTTCTTGATAGGTATGGTGCTTCTATGTTGAAAGTTGTTTAATGTTGCATAATAGTCAGCCAGTCCATTTTTTAACTTTTAAGTACCCTCTTTTCTGGATTCGCAATATTGTTTTGTATGTTTTTTCAGTTGTTATAAGTCTGTAATTTACCCAACCGCTTCCATTGAATCAATATCCCTTTTTGGTCCATGTGGAAGTCACCGTCATAGCTGTGTTGTTCATATTGCTAAATCCTGAATAAGATATGCGAGACATTGTTTATCAAGCGGAACTGTCATTTAGGGTTGGGTAAAAAAGATGAAATCAAATGATCGAGACTTGAGTTATGGTTCTTAGATTGGTTCTGCCTTTAGGGAACTGAATTTTTTCGTAGATCTGTCTGATTGCATGGTTTACCTGAATGGCCATTTGACCCATTGCACCACAGCACTGTACCCTAGTCCCCACTATTAAATCCCCACTCCAGCTCCCAGCCCCACAAAATACTAGTCCAGCTACCAATACCCCAAGTGCGCAACAACCAGCAGCACCAAGGCACTAAGCTTGGCATGTCAACCATACAACAGTGCAGGCTGGTGGCCCCTGCGATGAACATGGCTCGACATCTGGCCCACGATACATGTGGCTTTGTGCTGCTTCCACCATACATGGTTCTCTTCTGCTCCCCCCATAGCTATGCCCCAAAGGATATAAGAAAGGGAGATCGGGAGATGATTTGTTGATTTGGATGGACGGAAAGGGATAGATGAGGCTGGGATGGGGGTTAAGTGTTGATTTGGGATGAGAGGATGAACTTGAAGAAGAGGTAGGATGGATATTGGTGTTGATTTGGATGAACAAGTGCTCCTGGTTTCCTCGGTGCTCTTGGGAAGAAGTGCTCCTTCTTTGTGCTGTTGTGCCTAAAAGTGCCGAGTCTGAACAGGATACCTAACTGTTCCCTGTTTTCCTGGCCAGCACTTGGTAACCCGTTCAGCTCGCTGTCTTTGTGGCTGCTGCCAAGCAGTACAGGCAGCCAGCAACCAATCAGCAGCTGGCAGCCAGCTGGAAAAACTAGCAGCCGAACGGGTTGTCGGTTCTCATTTTGCAAAGGCCTTACTTTTAAGAAATCACATTACTGGAACCAAGTTGCCGGTTGGGACCCAACAGCCAGCAGCCTACTGTCACTCCCAATAAACTTTTACCTGAGTGCTTCTCCTGTATGAGTTGAAAACCTTGGTGTTTTCCCGCTGACCAAAATCATCTTGCATATGTGTCATCGGCATGTTGATCTAATTCGCCTTTCATGTGCAGGGACCTAGATGGTAAGGTGACTCCTGAGGAGGTTGCTGCTGCTGCAGCCTATCTGAAGGACACCATCGGGAAGGAAGGCGTGCAAGAGCTCATTAGCAACCTTTCGAAGGACAATGGTCCTTTCACACCCCTGATACCTGTTCACTCTAGCTTTATAGCAAATGCCCAATTTTCTCACTGTGTTCTGTCTTCTTTTATTTGTGTCCTTACAGAAGGAAAAATCCTCGTGGAAGATATTGTGAGGCTAGCATCGCAAACAGAGGAACACAACGATGACGAAAAGGAAGCACGGTAATAGGTGGAAACAGCCCGAGTATCTAGATAGGTGGACTATTATTTCTGGAAGAGAACTACGAACATCTCAGTTACTCATGGCTGTGCCTTGTTGATCAAAAGGCAGTGCAGCCGTTTTTGGCGCCCCTTTAGGCAGAGACCCCGGTAGAATGGCTCGTTGTAAAGATGGTGTGACATGCATATAAGTTATACGGTACTCGGCAGTTGTGTTCGGCAGGTTGTTCGCAACCGAAATTTTGGCTGGTTGCTGTGGAAGTGGAAATACAGTTCGGTTGGTCTTAAGCTACCCTTCATTCTGAAAATATTTAGTCTTGTCTCGAATCTAAAAATTGCTGGTGTCTAATGGACACGGATTACGATGTTTATGTTTTTATTAGTGTGTTATAGTTTTTTATCCCTTGGTATTCCTGGGGTACATATGAATGAAATCTTTCTATGCCTTTAGTTCGTCTATGACGTGACGGGACATTCAAGCATGTCACTGACACCAATTTGATTAAGTTTTGAAATAGTTTATTAACATTTAAGACTCCAAATAGATACGTTTTATGAAAAATCTAAGAATAACCTATTTAGTGTGATAAGTATTAATACTTTTTTATATAAAATTACTGAGCACTGTCCTAAGCCACGGGCGATTGAGCTAAACTATTCCAAAGATGAAAGGTTGAAAGGCCCATGTTGAATTTCTTGCCGAACAAAAGCCCAGTGGTCCTTGAACTGGCCCGCCAAGATATTAGGGGCCAAGATGTTAGGGTTAGGATTTAGGACTCGGCAGGGGCGCATGCCAACTCCAGAAAACCACAAAGCCGCCGCCGCTTTGCCTGTCCCTCGTCCAGTCGCGCAGCCGCCGCCGGCGGTCCTCGAGCTCGGCCCTGGATCCATGGTCTCAGCAGGATTGAGTCCATAGCCTCTGTTTCTGGTGCACCTTTGCGTTTCATCCATCGGCTTTTGCGCTGACGGAATCGACTTTTTCGAATTCGTTCATTTGTTTTCCTGGTATAGCATCAATGATGTTACATCCATATTTACTCATCCTTGCACTATGAGCTGCGCGATGAAGAAATCAGTGGGGAAAGTTGACTGAGATGCTATCGTGTTTCTCTCTTCATTTGTTTTTGTTCTTATTATGGTGTGTCTATGGATTGATTACACTCATATTTACTTATCCTTGCACTATGAGCTGCGCGGTGAAGAAGTCACTGGGGAAAGATGTGTGAGATGCTATCATGTTTTTAATCAAGTCTGGATCGATGATGCAATTTTTTTCTGCGTTATCTTTCTGCAACCTTTAAGGTGCTGAAGAATACATTATTACCTGCTGAGATCCATGGCAAAATTCACTCTGCACAGCTATCTCAATTATAATGTCCTGCATCAGTTTTCGGGGCCATTTGGAGTGCATGCTAATGGCAGCAGAAAAGGAGAAAAGAAAAACATTTCATCTGTCAATCTTGTGTTTGACTTTGAATCTACCTCTTGTCCACTTGAAATTTGTTTTCTTGACCTTGGAATTTTGCATATTAAACATGAAAATGATACATTGAGTAAAACAACATTATGTTAGTGATATTTAAAAATGTTGCTGAGAAAATAACATCCAAAACAAATGCATTTCTTGTAGATGACTGGCTGGATCCATTGAAAGCTGAAGCATGAGGGGATTTGGTAATAGATTGTTGGACACAAATACATGAAAAACAAATGGGTATCTAAAATTACCCAAAAACCTTCTAATTCCCTTGTGTGGAATGATTTGATTCAGTTCAAACACATTTATGTTAACGTAAGAGTAATGAGATTTGTGTGTGGACCTCTATCCCTGAAGGATAGATTCCCCCAATCCTCATGATATCTGCTTTGACCAGGAGTGTTCACTGTATACCATTTGCAATCGAAACTTTAGATTATATTTTAGATGAAGGTGGCTTTCTGATGATTTGCAAAGTCAACTTCGAGATTTATGCAATATGCTTTTCAGATATAAAATCAATGATCAATCTGATGGGGTGATATGGAAATGGAAAAAATCTGCGCTTTTTTCTATCAGATCAATGTAAAGCATATATGTTTAGAAACTGTGCGGGGGAGATAAAAAAAAAAAACTCTGGAAGGCTAAACTGCCAATTAAGATCTAGATTTTTATGTGGTTGACTTTACAGAGTGCTATTCGGACTAAAGACAATCTGCACAAGAAAATGGAAAGGCATGCCTCTCGTGCCTTTTGTCAAGAAGATGAAACAGTCAATCACTTGATGTTTGAATGCCCTGTGATTATTAAATGTGTGGAGCATCCTGGCTTACATTTTTGGGGCAACTGTGAGACCAAACTCTTTCACACAATTCTGGTTATGAATTAACTGGTGTTTACCAAGGGATAGACGTGTACTTGGTGCCGCTGTGTGCTGGACAACTTGGAAGACAAGAAACAGCGTGTGCTTTGAAGGGAGAAGTGTTATTAAGACTCCCACTGAGATCATTTTTCTGACATGATCTATGCTAACCTATTGGGCAGGTTTTCAGAAGGATGCAGTTTTGGCACAGCTGGTCCACGATGCAGAAGTCCTTACGAAGATTTCATCAGCATCGTGTGAAGACTGAAGAGCTGCGTGCATAATCTGAAATACAAGTTTTGCCGGAAAACTGTTTGCAGCCTGCGTGCTGTCAAAATGCCGCCTGAGGCATATAATGATCTGTGTTCGTCTCCCTGGGTTTGGATGTTGCGGGTTGTGATGATCGCCTTGCATTGCGGTTTAACGTTGTCTGGTAATCGTAGTGCCGATTGTGTCCATTAGTTGAACCCTTTGTGTTCAGTCGTCCAATGTGGCCGTATGGCGGGTGCTTTTGGTTTTCGTTTCATCTCTATTTGGCCAGCTTTTGTTATCTCTATTCCTAAAAAGAATGACGCGGACCCGTCTACCACTGCCCGTGGTGAAGCCGCGATGACGCGGTGAAAACTCCACGTCGCCTCACCCAGCCCGACACCCGGCCCACAGCCTCACCCGGAGCCCACCCACCGTAGACGGTTTTCGCCGCAACGCACGTTGACGCACTCTTCCCAGCCTCCCTCGGTCGCCGTAGCTCGAAGTCGACACCCGCACCCACCTTGCGCCGCCGACGCCGCTGCCGCGCTGTCCCTGCCCCAGTCAGCGCGCCGATGCCTGACCTTGGACGCCGAACCCTGGCCCGCCGCCACCCGCGAAGCCTCGGACCTTGGCCGGAACCCTACGGGGCTGCCGGCGAGGAGCGGCCACATCCCTCGAGTAGCAGCAACAAGTGCTAGGCGCAGCAAGCGGAGGAGGTCTCGCACATCCAGCTAGCCCTCGCGCTCTTCCGGCCGTTGCCTCGCCCTTGACGGACGCCACCGGCCGTCCGGCCACCCTCCCCAACCTGTCCTGCGGTCTTCCCGCCCTCAATGCCGCCGGATGATCAGGTCGGCGCGGCGCCGCCTCAACGATGCCGGATGCCACTCCGCTGACGCCACCGGACCTCCCCTGTCTGCCCCGTAACGCAAGGCAGTGAGGCCTCCGCCGCCGCCATCGCACGCCTGGCCCTCGGGTCTTCGTCTGTCCCTTCGTCAGAGCACCCAACAGGTATTGTATTCGGATCTGCTGATGCTACTAACTTTGATAGTTTGATCCCTTTCAAAGATTATGAGCCGTACATTGCGGACCCAATGTCCTTACTGTATCCGCTTTGATCCCTTTCGCAGAGATTATCAGCAGTACATGTGCACACTGCAATGTCCTTTACTGAATCCACTCCTGCGGTTCTATGTGCTTTGATCTGCTTTGCTCTGAATATTCCTAGCCAGGATTGTTAGGGCACCTTGATGGCTTCTCTCAGTTATCCTTTTCAGTGCAGTTATGCAGCCATGTATGTGAAAAACTACATTGAAAATTCAAACTTTTTTTTACTGCAGTTAGGTACAAATGCTTCAGCTTAGATGCTGATTTGTGAACAATATAAAAAAGGAATGAATCTTAACTTGGGCTATCAGCCATGTTTGTTGCCTCTTTTTTTTTTTTTTTTTTTTTTTTTTTTTTTTTGTGAACTACAATACAAATCTTCTCTCCCTTTTTATGCTGTCTGAAATTAGCAATTTGGCTATTGATTTTGATTTCTATTTGTATCTGATCTAATTATAGTGTATACACGTAGACATGGAAATGGGCCCAAATCAGTGAATGGCGGGCTCATGAGAGGCGATGATGTTGTACCTTTTCTGAATTGCTTGACATTGAGCAGTTGAGCAGATGTTCTACCTTTTCTGAATTGCTTGACATTGAGCAGTTGAGCAGCTGCAACTATCTAATTAGGTCTGGCCTTCTCCCCTCCTGAGGCCTATTTATTCTATTTTAGCTTTTCACTATCTAATACAAATCTAAGGTATGTTGACATGTCTGCAACAAATTGATTACATTTCTGAGACTTTACATAGTGGTTTACCTTGATTATCTTGCATGAAACTATAACCTAGAATTTGTCCTTGATAAAAGTAGTTAACTTGCTGTTGATGTCTAAATGTCAGAGGGAAAATGCAGTAGCGGCCAGCTTTCTTGACGGAGTGAGGAAAGATGATAATCTGAATGCAGTTGCTACAAAAATGCATGAAGAGGATTGGTTAATGCTGAGCTACTGGGTGAAGCAACCAGAGGCATGGTTGTAGATCAAGAGAGAGGTACTTGATTTCTTTTTAGGTTGGTTGCAACCTGACTCACTTCATAGAAAGGTTCCAATTGTATCTCACCCAAGGAGAAGCAGCTTTTCATTAGTATACAGGGGCAGATGAGTTGGAGTTTAAACCAATGTCCATCCAATTTTTCTGCTGGAATAAGTGTTTTCCATACTCCCTCTGGTTTGCATGTTTGACGTTTGAGAATCAAATATTAGACAAGCTTCGTGTCAAATATTAGGCAAGGTTTGAAATCTCACACCTTGTAAATCTTGTTATTAAGCTGAAAAAGGATCTTGTCCTACTGAGTTTCAGCTGTCCATTCTTTGACGTTCATAGGTTTAAATGAATGCTTAGAGCTGTTCATGTAAATGTATTGTTTTTTCTTGTATTTTAGTGTTTATTAATGTTACTTGTACCTCAGGTCAACTTAACTGTGAAATTTGGACATGCAATGGATGTCGACCCGGAATTCAGATTCTAGAAGAGCATTGGCTGCGATGTACCACTTAGTTTCATCCAGTTTCCTATTGTTGTTTGTGGTGATGTACCACTTAGTTTCATCCAGTTTCCTATTGTTGTTTGTGGTGTTCCAGTCGAACTCAGGGTCATGATGTTAGGGTTCTCATGGGTGTCGGGTCAATCTGGTTCCTGGTTACAGTTTTGTTCAAAAAAGGGTTGTACTGTGGTCTTATGATTTTTTTTCCAAAAGCAACTTGATGTCTAAATTTAGGTTTAAGGCAGGATTTGTAATTTGTGTTCAAATATACATAGGGCCATGCATGTTAGCTTTTTGTCATATGCTAATATAGCATTGTCAAACAAACACCTTAACTGGTGACTATCAGCAAATTCATACAAAGTCAAGATCAGGTCACCTAGCCAAAAGCTTAGTCTTGATCTGAGCATACATTGTACTCTCGGTTGGTAATTTAATGTTGATGCATAGGATATATTATCCAATGAAATATTTTGGCATCAAAATATTTTGACATCCCGTTGCAACGCACGGGCATTGACCTAGTCATTTGCAAATTCCTGTAATACCGTTGTTTCCAAGTAATGAAATTCGGCTTCGCCGTGGTGGAAAAGAAATTTGGAAGAAAAAGGGATGAACGCTATCTATCAGTTGATTATCATTGATGAACATCTCCGAATCGTCTTCTGCTAAGTAAACCAAAACAAATGCAGCGAATCCTGGTAGTGCCATTTAGGTGCTTATTTGAGATGGTAACGCCAGTGTAATCGGTTAACACTGCAACACGGAATTGGCGTCTTTTGTTTGGTTTCAGCTGCTAGCGGCCACACGTGAAAAATCAGAGACCGAGTACTATTATTTGAACATTGCTGAATGCCTTTTTGGGCCTTGAATCTCCCAACGTCGTGGACATGCTAACTTACCGTATTATTTTGCAAATATAAAAGCTTAAACTTTTGACTGCTTTTGACTGCCACGGGCGCTTTGCGTGCTTCAACTTTCAATTCGACTGATTTGGTAGCAGCTTTCGCCAAAGATGTGGTAACGTGTTTTCCTGCGAGCTCCGTGGTGTTTGCCCAACCGAGCCCGATCTATACCTTAGCCAGCCAGGAGACCATGCGGCGACTGTTGGTGACGAAAGGATCCACCGCACGTCCACACGGCTGTCTGCGTTGGTTTTTCAGCGAGACTTCACTAAAAAATAGTGCGCCCTGATGGACCGATCGAGCTGTCCGCTGATAACCTGGTGATGAAGTGAAGCGAATGCGACGACACGGCACACGGCAGTGGCCGCAGTTTTCAAAGCCGCCCGTAAACGTTCACGCCGGATTTTAATAGAAGCGATCGCAATCACCTCCCGCGCGACGTGTGCAGCGTGCCGAGCCGATACACGTCCTTTTCCCGTGAAACAATCGAAGATACTCCCTCCGTCCCTTTTTATACGTGGCTTTGTTTTTGCAGCATAAATGCCGACAATTTTAATAAATAATAAATATCATCGATTAGTATCATAATTAATATCGTCCTTTGGATCTAGTTTTTTAACAAAATTATTTAGAGATATAAATAAACAAGACGCATCGGCGACAAATAAAAAAGATACGGTGTGAATCGCAAGCACTGGCAAATAATTAAACCATGGTTTTTTAAAAAAATATCGAAAACACTTGCAAGTAATTACAGAATGGTTTTCAAAAAAATCGCAAGCGCTTACGGTGAAACGCCAGCTCTCTGATACAAATAAAGGACCATGATGTACTGCACTTACCAAGCGTCTGAGAAATCTAGGGGACCTGCAGGTCAGAGAGAGAGAGAGAGAGAGGCCGGGCACGGCAGGCAGAGTGTTGCGTTGCCGGTTGAGTTCAGAGTTCAGACCGTGGCTAGAGACAGCGTACGTGCCGCGTCGTCTCGGCTCGGCTCGTCACGCTCAGACGTGTGCGTGAGTCTTATATAAACGCACAGCTCTCTCCTCCTCCCTCACCAACTCATCAGCATTATATTCAGCAGTCAGTACACACCAAGTACTCGCTTCTCAAGCTAGCCTGCCATTTGGCACTTTAGTTTTCTCATCTTGGCAAGCTAACAAGCCCGCGCCAATGGCTTCCTCCGCCGCTTTCGCCATTCTCCTCGTACTCGCCGTCGCTGCGCAGTCCGCTCGTGGTATGCACATATACCTACCACCTCTAACACGTTAAGGCCTCGTTCATTTCCATCGGATTAGTCCGTTCTCGGCCGAAATGATTCCGGTTGTTATACAAACTAAAGTAACGAATGCGGCTAGGAACCATTCCTGAGGTTCAATCCCGTGAAAGCGAACAAGCTGGCTTACAGCGGTTTCATTTATCCTCGTTCCTTTGTTATATATGTATAATATGATGGATGGGTGCAGGTGGGCAGCTGGCGTGCGAGGAGCTGCCGCCGGACGTGTGCGCGTTCGCGGTGTCGTCGGCGGGGATGCGGTGCGTGCTGGAGCGCACGCCCGAGGGCGCGCATCGGTGCCAGACGTCGGCGGTGGGCGGCGCGCGGGGCCTGATGATGGCCGGGTGGGTGGAGACCGACGCCTGCGTGCGCGCCTGCGGGGTCGACCGCGCCGCGCTGGGCCTCCCCGTCGCCAGCGCCGCCGCCGAGGACCGCGCCTCCTTCCGGGCGCTCTGCTCGTCGGCGTGCCAGGACGCGTGCCCCAACGTCGTCGACCTCTACGCCACCGTCGCCGCCGCTGAAGGTGCGTACATGCTTGCATTTAATTAATCTCTTCCCGGCGTGGACGATTTTCTAACGTCGTACAATACAAACTGATGATGAGTGTAGGTATGTCGCTACCGGCGCTGTGCGAGGCGCAGAACAAGGCTAGCAACCGCCGCATGATGATGGGGATGGCCCCGCTTGGAGCTCCGGTCGCCGCTCCGGTTGCCGCTCCGGTGGCTGCTGCGCCAGCTCCATGTGAAGAGTGATGTACTCACGATTTTTTGCTGCAGTTTGATGAATAGTTGATGCACACAGTGTTGGGGATACCCTTGTGCAGTGCCATACGTGTATCCGAGATAGTTTGCATTGTTTTTGGTATGAAATAAAGCTGTACGAGCATTGTTTGTTGTTCCATGCGCGATCTGTGATAGGTTTACTGCACTAATCTTCCTATTTCCTATATTGTGTTACGACCTCTGGGAGGGAGGGAAAGGAACGGAACTAGTCTTTTTTTTTTTTGGAGGGGGGAGGAGCAGAGGAGCAGAGAAGTTGGCTCAGTTTGTTCTCTTCTTCATAAACGACGAGTCAGAATTTCAGATTGCCACTGGCCTCTCAGTAACATGGACGTGGTTCACCTATTCCTGGCCGTAAAGCCTTCGCGCTCCCATCCTGGGCCTTTTCGCTGTGACTGGCGCTGGCCCAACGAAGCCGTCTTCAGGAGCCAAGTCCTCTTCGCGTCACTCTTCAGCATTGCTCACATCCCCTCCTTCAAAAGTTGTTTGACTCCAAATAGTCGCCCTGGGAAACATCAAACATCAGTTGCAAGGAAATAAATCCTCCCAAGCAGACAACATCTCTGGAACACCAGAACATTGAACCAGAACTTGGGCTTTGGTGGAATTCCCATCCACAACCGTATGACGTTGGATGATGTTCTCAGAAAATGCTCCATTGGAAACAACCATCAAGAAGCACCTTGCGACCACCTGCTTTGTACCCACTGCTTCTACAATTGTGATACATGAAAAACTGGGTGCACAGGAGAAGGCAACGGCAACCGATACGCCCCACGCTCCAATCTTGGTCACAACCTGATAGGACCGAAGAACTTAAAAGCTATTTTCTTATTAGCTTGAGGTGCAAGTGATGACCTAAGGTCGCAGCTTAACAAACGCCCAATCTCCCACTCCAAACTGACACTCAGATCAGTGTTTATGGCGAATTTCAGCATATTGGCCTTAGCACAAGATTAGTCATGAGTTGATGGTCCTCCAACCAAGACCGAAGATCTGTGATGGGAAAAACATCTTTGTCAGAGAGGCCAAAATGATTAGGAGCATAACCATAAACTTCAAATGATGGATAGCCATATATTCTTTTTACGTAGAAAGTCCTTATGATCAAGGGCCCAATGCTTTATTGAGAAATGTTAGGGGATGCCTAGACTGCATCAATACCATGCCAATGCCAACCCCACTGGTATCAGTCTCAATAACAAACAACTGACGGAAATCCGGCAATGCCAAAATAGGCACACTCGTTAGAGCTACTTTTGGTACATCAAACAAGCAGCCCTTGCGCAATAACTTAGTGAGCAACTTTGAAAGGATCCCAATGTGGCGAACAAATCCACGCTAATAACTTGTTCAACCCAAGAAGCTATGGAGCTCTTTAAAGGAAGTTGGAGCAGGCCACTGAAGAACAGGAATACAGGATGGACCGCATTAGGTTCAGTCGCGACACCCGCTGATGAAATCCATGACCAAGATACTTAGGTTGGCGCTGAGCAAATAGAAACTTGGAATGCTTTACGAACCAGTGATCATGAATCAACAACTGGAAAACAACTTGAAGATGACACAAATTCTCATCATAAGATTGACTGCAAACCTGAATGTCGTAAAAAAAACACAAGCACACGTTGATGAAGCAGTGGAGCTAGTGTGGTGTTCATTGCCTTCCGAAACGTTGCTAGCACCCCGGACAGCCCAAAAGCCATCACCCAAAACTTATAATGACCGGTATGAGTATGAAAGTTAGTCTTGTGCTCCTCACCTTCGCATAAGAGAAGCTGATGATACCCGCAGTCAAATCCAGTCATGAAATCCAACTTGCCCTAGATAGTTCATCCAGCAGTCCCTCAATGATGGGTAGAAGATAATGATTATTCACTATGACAACATTAAGATGACTTAAATGCACATAAAAAATGAAAGGTACCGTCATTCTTTACAAGCAGTACAGATGAAGAAAACAGACTAAAGCTAGGCCGAATCACCCCAGTACTTAGCATCTGCCTCACTTGATGCTCAGTTTCATATTTGGTTGCCTATGGATACTGATACGGCCTCACGTTGATGGGGGCAGCACCCGGAACCAAAGAATCACATGATCGCAATCCTGAGGCAGTGGTAATCGAGAAAGCAATTTAAACAAACATCGGTGCAAACAGAGCCAACAAATCAAAAACTTCAGCGGAGACTGCATCTCGATCATCATGTTCCACTGGAAGAATATGAGATAGCTGCACCAGCGAACCCACTGGTAACGCCTCTACCACCCCTTGCAAAATCACCCAAGAACACTGATAAGAAGCGAAGCCATTTCTCCTACCCTACCAGTGGAGGACCCATAAATTTTCAAGAGCCTGGATGAACATAACAACTGATAACAAGACATATTGACCATTAACATAAGCGAAGTTTGGCTTTGTTCGTTTCAACTAGTTTCATCTTATTCTCCCTAACAGAATCAGCTGAAATGAACAACTTAATAGTTATGAACTAAGATCGCCATATACACATGCGAATATGCATGGACTAAGACCAAGAAGATATCACAATAATTATCTTGTCACGACCTTAAAATTAATTGAGGATTTGCCAAAAAAAAAAATGCAACAATAAGTTTGGGCTGAAAAACATGTGTCAGTTGCCATCTTATGTATATGAGGTAGCTGCTAAAATAGCTACACTAAAGAATTGATCAACAAAGTTTAACAGTTAAGCAAATATCATGAGCAAAAGGCAATTATATTAAGTTACCTGCTTAGTCCTAATTTTGAACCTGAAGAATTGATCAGCCAATAGCCTAACAGTTAAGGAAAAATCATGAGCAAAAGCCAATTATGTTAAGTTACCTGCTTAGTCCTAATTTTCAGTACACACTGAGCCGTACATATTGTGGGCCGAAACGCTGATCGGATTCTTTTTAGAACACGTCGGTTGATGCGTTTTTCATTAAGAGGGGTAGCGCTGATCGGATTGATGTCTCATGCACTCAGCCTCGATCATTATTGCACCTAGACTAGATGATGCCGCACAGTGCAGCTTCCAAGTTCCAACAGAGCATGTGCTCATACAGTCCAGCTCCTGAAGAAGGTACCGATCGAGCCGATAGACGTCCTTTTCCCTTGAAACAATCGAAGATACGGTGGATCGCCACCACTCTGAGACTTACCGAGCGTCTAAGAAATCTAGGGGACCTGCTGGTCAGAAAGAGCGAAAGAAAGTCCGGGCACGGCAGGCAGAGTGTTGCCGTTCAGAGTTCAGACCATGGCTTGATGGCTAGACAGCGTGCCGCGTCGTCTCGGCTCGTCACATTCACACCCTGATGAGACCTGACTCCTCGCTCGTGCGTGAGTGTTATATGAACGCACAGCTCTCTCCTCGTCCCTCACCAACTCATCAGCATTCAGCATACACCACATACAGATTGCTGATCTGAGGCAAAGGTTATTAGCCCGCGTCAATGGCTTCCTCCACCGCTTTCGCCATTGTCCTCGTCCTCGCCGTCGCCGTGCAGTCCGCTCGCGGTACGCATATCCCTGCGGCCGCTGCATGCCATGTCAAAGCTGTTTCGTTTAGTTTCCTTCATTATTATTTGTATATAAACGAATGCATGGTGGATGGCGCAGGTGGTCAGCTGGCGTGCGAGGAGCTGCCGCCGGACGTGTGCGCGTTCGCGGTGTCGTCGGCGGGGATGCGGTGCGTGCTGGAGCGCACGCCGGAGGGCGCGCACCGGTGCCAGACGTCGGCGGTGGGCGGCGCGCGGGGCCTGATGATGGCCGGGTGGGTGGAGACCGACGCCTGCGTGCGCGCCTGCGGGGTCGACCGCGCCGCGCTGGGCCTCCCCGTCGCCAGCGCCGCGGCCGAGGACCGCGCCTCCTTCCGGGCGCTCTGCTCGTCGGCGTGCCAGGACGGGTGCCCCAACGTCGTCGACCTCTACGCCACCCTCGCCGCCGCTGAAGGTATGTCGCTGCCGGCGCTGTGCGAGGCGCAGAACAAGGCTGGGAGCCGCCGCATGATGACTGGGATGGCCCCGCTCGGCGCTCCGGTCGCCGCTCCGGTCGGCTCCGGTGGCTGCTGCGCCAGCTCCATGTGAAGAATGATGTACTCATGATTTTTACTGCAGCTTGAATATGTAGTTGATGCACAAAGTGTTGGGGGTACCCTTGTGCTGTGCCATACGTGTATCCGATTTAGCTAGTTTGCATTGTTTTTTGTACGAAATAAAGCTGTACGAGCATTGTTTGTTGTTCCATGCGCGATCTGCGATAGGTTCACTGCATTCAAATCTTCCTAGTATTGCTTCCTATTGCAAGTGTTTTAAACTGTTTCTTCCTCGCCAAAAAGGGAAGTGTTACACTGACTCCTGTCAGTCAGAGCGTCTCCGTCTCTGTGACGGAGCCCCGCGTGCGCTAGGCCCATGATTCTCTTGGCCTTGGGCCTGTAAATACCGGGCGGTCCAGAAAGCAGTAGTCAACGGGAGAGATTCCTGCCGGCCCGATGCAGCCCAACTGCCGCCCCGCCAGTTCGCCACCAACCCCTCGTCAAAACTCAAAACTTCCCGAACACAAACCTCTCGTAGGGTATAAAACGAAACCCCGCCGCGCAAGGACGCCGACTCTCCAATCCGCAGACCGAGTCCGTCGCCCTCCCCAATCCATGCTCCGCCCAAGCACCCCACCTACGGTTCTCCTGTAATGGCGTTTGCTTCTGGAGACACCCCCCGATTCCTCGGTAAGCCGCACCTCGCTCGCCTCAGTTCGTTCCAATCTGCCCTGTCTTTTCTTCGCGTTCCGCCCATGTCCGGTATTGCGTGCTTGCCGGACAGGGCTAGTTAGTTAGATTCTTAGATGTTTCGAGGCCTTGGTACATGTTTGCACGCTGTCGAATTCCGTCCCAGGCGCAACTGTTGTTCAGGTTTGCCGCCACCAGAACAAGGCTCGCAATGGCCAAGGTATTTTGATGCCATATGCCAGGCCTTCTTGAAAAATTGTCTATCCTTTGTGTAGGTTTTATTTATTTATTTGTTAGACCATTATTCCCTGTACCTGCAATGTAGCACATACAATTGGCATCACCTATTTTGTGTTCACATTCTGAATTACACCTTTTGTTTTATATATAGGGTCTGAATTTGATCATTCCTCAAATGTATGAAATATGTTACTTTTTGTATATGTTCCAGTGTTCCAAACGATCTGCCTTTGGAATTCCTCATTGCTTGGTAAAATTAAACATCTCTGGTTCCCCTATAAAAAAGGGTAATTGTCTATGGTTGATCTTAGCTGTAAGAATATCAGTTGTGCCTGAGAAATAACTGAAATTGACCACATGTTTTGTGCAGTCTTGTTCTCTTCACTTGGCTGAACATAAAAGAGTCTTATTTTCCTGAAGTATTGGTCAAACTATAAAAGAATACCAAGTGCAGTGCTTTTATTACATTACAAGTATTAATCCATAACATAAATATGAAAGTCTCAACAAAGCATAAATAATAAAATAAACTCCATAGGCGCCTTCATAGCCACAGGACGGTTGACTCGTTGATCACACGCCTAATAATCCTCAGGATACTTAGCGAAAACATTACCATTGGTTACCCATACGGGATTTTTTCCATGTAAAAAGTAAAGATAAGCGTAAGTACGTCTTGTACTCAACAATAACATGGGGTTATGAAGCTCAAAAAGGATGACACTGGTCAGCATTAAACCAATGTCATCTTTTTGAGCTTCATAACCCTATGTTAATTGTTGAGCACGAGATGTACTTACGCTTACTTTACTTTTTAGTTGGAAAAAATCCTAGTAACAGATGGTAATGCTTTTGCTGAGTATCCTGAGAATTATTAGGCTTGTGATCAACCAGTCAACCGTCCCTGTGTCTAAGGAGGTGCCTATGGGGTTAATTTATTATTTACGCTTTGCTGAGACTTTTATATTTGTGTAATGATTTAATACTCGTGATGTAATAAAAGCATTGTACTTGGCATTCTTTTATAATTTGTCTCTATATGTATGTGATTGATTCCTGGGCACATATATGGTTCTATCCATGTTTTGTCTTTAAAACTAGGTATGACTTTAATACATTTTTATTTCTTATTATTTGCTCTTTAAAACTTTCAGCTACATGACTACAAGCTCATGGATGATTGTTTTTGCTTTTGTCAGTTGATCTGCTAGTCCTGCAGAGTAGGTGGCTCTTATTTGCCATTGGAATCATTTGGTCAGTTAATGTACTGTTAACCATGTGGACATAATGTAAGAGCTAGGTAGCAGAACCAGAATTATCCTGAGGGTAGGGCTCATTTTTACATTTTCACTTGTAACACACAAGAAACAGAGGTTTTTTTGGAAGGGGGGGGAAGGGGGGGGTGGGTGATGGAGATAAATGAACAATCATTATTTCAGCTCTCTATTACTCATATGGTGGTGAGGCTATACAACAATACTAATCAACAATGCAGTAAACTTATGTTTAATTGGCATTGCCCAATAGTCTGCCATCTACTGGCATATGTCTATTCAAGCTGCTTAACTGTATTACATGTGCAGTCAAACCGCTTAACTGTATTACATGTGCACTTGGTTTATTTCTTGTGTGTGTTATTTCTTTACATCAGTGTTTATGCTCTCTTTATCTGGTTATTTTGATCTGTGAGGGCAGTTAACCTTGAATATTTAATTCTCTTCGCTAGTCCTGTAGTCTGCCTTTAGACCTAGACTAGAAGCCTGTTGCTACTTGCGAAAGATTTCATCCTCACGGCCACAGTGGCTGTGACCGGCTTCACTAGTTGAATTTGCCCTTTTAACAGCGGAGATCCTCTATCCTTGCTGGGAAATGGAATCTCTAGTTCTGGCCTTCCTTATCGTTTCAATCAGCTATTGTTTTTGTGCTTTTGTTTTGAATTCTTCTGTTTGTTTTCCTTGGAGCATCAGTGATGTTACATCCACGTTAACTCATCCTTGCACTTTGAGCTTTGCGGTGAAGAAACCATTGGGGAAAGATGTCTGAGATGCTCTCATGTGTTTCTCTTCATTTGTTTTTGTTCTTCTGTTTGTGTTTTGTGAATTTCTGAATTCTTTTACTTGGAACCTGGATCGATGATGCAATTATTATCTGCGTTATCTTTTCTGCAACCTTTAAGGTGCTGAAGAATACATTACCTTCTGAGATCCATGGAAAATTCACCAATAATTTTGTCGCATCTGTTTCAGTAGAAAGGGGAAAGGGCTTATGGGAGCTCGAATTGAAACAGAACAAGCACAAAATGTCATAAATTCAAACACTCTCCTCTAAGGAGGCCAGTTAATCAGATGCTAAAAGATTTGGCATAAGTAAACCAAAAATGTTGGCAGCTGTTTTTTTTTTTTGGTTGGGGTGGGGATCTGTGAATGAATGTTGCCCCCTGTCTTGTGAAGATAATTTTTTTTTTGGGCTGCTGGAACATAATTGGCGGTTGCATCAATCAGCACAAATCTTCATACACATGGACATTGCATATTTGTGAACTATTTTTTACCTGCATGGTTTTAGCTCAAACTTTCTCCTATGATTATGAGGGACAAATTGGAGAAGCCTTCCATGGTTGCATACGTGTTTCAATGTTATTTTATTTGGCAGCAGCTTTTGCCAGTTTGTAACATGTATTATGTAATTATTATATCTCCACTGTAGGCAATGGTTGATGTTGCCGAGGAAGCTGGTGCAGATGCAGTTGCTCATGGATGCATCGGGAAAGGCAATGATCAGGTAACGATGCTATTAGCTTGGATGTTAATATGTGAGCTCATCTTGTAATGCTACCCTTTTAATGTAGGTTCGCTTTGAGCTTACGTTTTATGCTTTGAATCCTGAACCTAAAGTGGTGGCACCTTGGAGGGAGTGGGTGACGTGAGGATGCTATTGAGTATGCAAAGAAACATAATGTACCAGTTCCAGTTTCAAAGATCTCAATATACAGCAGAGATCGAAACTTGTGTCACCTTAGTCATGAGGTTAGATTTTTTTTTGTAATTTCTCTTTCTTTTTTACATGTATGTACACCACAATTTTACAAGATGGTTACATTCCAAACTTGTAATCTAATATATGCAGTCATATTAATATTAATTAATACTATCCATTAGTGCTCTGCATCTTTGCCTCATTGATGCCTTTAACTGAAAATCACAATATCTATCTTTGATGCGAGGAGAAGTGAATTGTTCTCTGTTCATTGCAGGGTGATATCCTTGAGGACCCAGCAAATGAGCCAAAGGAAGCTATGTGTATGATGTCTGTTGCTCCAGAAAATGCACTTGGAACCAGAGTACGTGAAACAATCTATCTTTTCACTGCTCTCGTCCTTTTCATGTGTCGGTGCTAAAACTGGCGGTCCTAGTACCAACGAGTAAATTTGCGTGCGTGCTCCCAACCCCGGATGGTGTGCGAGATGGACACAAGGGAGTCTTGTATTATCTTGCACCAAGGTGCTTGTAGGTAGGGGTGTACAAGCAGGTGGAGAGAGGGAGCTGGTCCCAAGTCTCGTGAAGATGAGTGTATGAGCCCGTGTGCTAAGGAGATTGCTAGACTCGCACGTAGTCCGATTGACCTGTGTCTAGACCAACCGGTTTGCCTATAGACTTGTTCACTTGCCCTTGGAAGGACCCCCGTCCTTCCCTTTTATAGCCGCAAGGGGAGGAACGGGCTTTTAGTACAGTGTCTGAATAGGTGAAACGGTGGTGGGCGCCGCCTCTTCTTCGGTCGAGGCCTCGGAGCTTCTCCTCCTGCCTTGTTTCGAGGCCTGGTGTGGGCGGCGGCCTTGTCTTGCACCCAGCAAATGAGCCAAAGGAAGCTATGTGTATGATGTCTGTTGCTCCAGAAAATGCACTTGGAACCAGAGTACGTGAAACAATCCATCTTTTCACTGCTCTCGTCCTTTTCATGTTTCACCTTTGCTGCAATGTGTAGCATAGAAATGACAGTTTAGTAATTTTACACCGTTTATGGTCCTGTTTGGAATGGTTCAAGTGTACGAAAAAGCTAGCTTGTGGCCAGTTGCCCACACAAGTTGTTTTTTTGAGAAGCCTGGAGGCAAAAAGCTATGTGTTTGGTAGATTGGTGGTGCTTGAAGATGAGCTTGTTGGAGGGATTACACAGGTGAGCCAAGCTTATTGGAGAGGTCCAGGGAGGGGACCTCAGAGACAAATTCCTCGAACGGGGAGTTGAGGAGGCCCATGGACAAGGAGGCCCTCTTGCTGGGAGCAGCCCATGGGCAAAGGAGGCACGCGTGGGTGGGTGGGTGGGGTGGGGGGCTGGGGGCTGGGGCTCCTCAGGATCTGGCCAGAAGCAAATCGTTTGGCTGCAACTTTTTTTTTTTTATAATTTTATGAGAAGCTGCTCAAGAGTTCCAAACAGGGTTTGCCTGGGGTCTGAATCTGATATGATTAGTATAACTAGGGATGTTTTAACAATTGGAGACAGATGTTGACATAGAATTTTGAGGTCATGGTATGACACTGAAAAAAAAAAGTTAAGCATTTTATGTAAGATCCAAGTTATATGGTGGGTCTACTATATTGTCTGCCTTTTGTAGTTCAGGGACCTAGGCACTAGCTATCATGAGGTTATGAAAAATATGGGTTAGTGAAGGTAACATAAAACCAGTATAGTTTTAAGTTGTCATGTGAGGCTATTTTTCAGATGAAGCAAGCTTTATTTAAGAAAAATGTCATATGAGACTGTAAAATACACGCTTACACAATACAAATTCTTGCTTAGCAAATATGCACATAAATATTTCAGTCGTACGATAAACATTTATGGTTGTATGTCCATGTTACACAATTAGCTGGTTTTGCAGATTTTCATCTTCCTGCAAAAACTTTCTTGATAAACATAGGCTTTTTCATTTGCACATTTGTATTGTGCCTGTAACAGACTACTAACATTGAGCTTAACACGATTAGGTATCTGGAGGTTGGCATCGTCGCAGGTGTTCCTGTTTCCATCAACGGACAAGACCTCTCGCCGGCATCCCTCCTCGCAGAGCTCAATGAAACCGGTGGGAAGCATGGCATTGGGCGCATCGACATGGTGGAGAACCGCCTGGTGGGCATGAAGTCCCGTGGCGTCTACGATACCCCAGGTGGCACAATCAATGGCGGCGGTGGCGGCGGTGCGCGAGCTGGAGGCGCTCACGCTGGACTGGGAGACCACGCAGTGGAAGGACATGCTGGCCTTCAAGTACGCGGAGCTGATCTACGCCGGCCGCTGGTTCGACCCGCTCTGGCAGTCCTTGGATGCCTTCATGGAGAGGATCACCGTGACAACCACCGGCTCGTTGACCTACAAGGGCTCTGTGAGCGTCGCGTCACGGAAGAGCCCGTTCAGCCTGTACACAGGGAGGACATTTCGTCGTTTGAGAACGGGGACGGGTTCATCAGGCTCCCGGGCTCCCGACCCGTGTCCGGGCGATGCTGGTGATGGGCATCTGATCTGAGTTCTCTTCTGAGTTTTTTGGTCTGTTTGATTCAGAAACAAAATCCGTTCTTGGGAAAATTGTTCAAGAGTCTTTCAGTGATCAGACAGATGGGTATCACGTGGAATTTTGTGTTTACATTTTGTTTGAGGAGTCTCCCAATGAATAGATGCATTTGGGTGACAGTCTACATGCATGTACTAGTACATATATAAGCTCTAATAACACAACATTTAATGCAGAAAACTAACGTTCCAAACGAGCCGAGGAAGAAGACGTTTGCTTCATGGCTCCTGCAAGTTCTGGACGAGAGAGGAAAAAGAAAGCCGCAGCGAAGTTGGTCCCGGTCCGGATTTGGCTGTTTAATAAGCTGCTGTATATAGCCTGCATCGCCGATTCATGGTACGTACCTGTGTGATCTTGCCCCCGATTCTAGTGTCCCCTCCATACTGTTTGAAGATCTTCCGTAGCATCGGTTTCGTAAATGCGAGGCAGATGCACACTTTGCGCTGCTGCTTCCATGACGCTGGTAATTTGCTGCCTGCCTGCTGCCTCTCTATGGTGCCACTGAACCGCAGCGCCTACCTACATGCATTCGAGGGGAGTTTATTACTAGCACTATTCTGCCAGGTCCGTTTCACAGACCTGCGTACTTTTTTATCAAATCACTGCATGGAATCAATACGTGACAGGATCTTATCTCCATCTAAAAAACGTGTCAGGGTCACGATAGATTGTCAACTTGCGTCTCACTTAGATTGTCAACCTTCTTTTTTTTTTTAGTAACGTACAGTAATTTAAAAAGACATGCATACATGTTATTAATTTCCGTTACCAAATACATTATTTGTCTAAAAGACATGCATTGGATTCCGGACAAATTAGCTATGCATGGATGCGTACATGTATATGTATGGAGCTAAGCAATTTATAGAATACCTTATAATTCCGGACAAATTTTGAACCTTTGGATACTTTGTATTTCAGGATGATTGGAATAGTAGCTATCTTTAAGAAAACACAAATGAATTTAAGTAACTAGCCAGCTTGAAATATGCAATTTTATGTTTCATCATAGTTAAACTATGTTAAACTTAACGAAGTTTATAGAAAGTGTAATCAACATGTATTACTCAAGCCTCTATGCTATCATGAATCTAATGACACTTATTTATAGTATGATAAAGTGAAAAATACATACAATTTATTGCATGGTGTTCATGCTAATGATTAGGGGGTGTTCGGCTGCAATTGCAACAGTACAATAACCTGTGAGCGGAGAAAAAGCTGGAGCAGCGACAGAGCCAATAAGCTACTCCCTCCATCAAATAGATTAACTTTATAGGATTTGAATTTTGTTCCAAAATATTTGACATTGTCACTTCCTAATACACATTTCTCTTTTTCCAATACATCTTTCTCTTTTACCAATACATTTTTATCTCTACTTCTTTTTGAGGGATATTTTGGTCTTTTACCTTTTACTTTGGCCTTCATGTAAAATCATGTAATATTGGGTAGGGGGAGTAGATATTTTGTTGGATTTAACTGAACTTGGCCTAACCTTAAATAAATCAAAAAGATGGCAAGATGCATAATAAAACCTAGTGCATTAAAAGATAAATTCAGTATGAAAAAAAGATAGGAGATTAATTTATCTTAATGACTATTATATGTGCTGAGTGCTTGTTGTTAGTTCAAGAAAAATAAGGAAGTCGAGTTGCACGTCCAAATACGGGTCACGATCTCGAGTGGCCATACCACAACATGAGTATGTTCGCCATGGGTCTACTTTTTGTAACTCTAAACTCCCACATTGAGTCTATATTTGCCATTTATAAATAAAGCGAGAATAATAAGAGACGAAAGGTGAAAAAGAAGTGATGAACGCAGAAAGAGAGTAAGCGACGATGAAAGGAGTTTACCACCATTCTAAGCACTAGGTATGGATAGATTTAGTCGTGTAGTATCAATTATCAAATCGACTTAGCGCAAGAGCACTAATTTCTAAGCGTACGGTGGGAGTAAAAGCAGTCCCAATAATAGAAACTATGCACGTTTTCCATAGCGACCACGTGTACAAAAAATTATCTATGAAAACTATATTACACAATGCAAGTTTCTTTATCTAATAAATATTTCTTTTTTTCCCCCTCTCTCCTAAGTCCATCGTCAATCATCCTCTGCTGGACAGCAGCATCGCACAAACGCACACCTCCCACACAGGTAAGCGCACGCGAGCACGACGGCTCCGGCGGGCGAAGCCACGCGGCGGTCGGCGGTCCAGCACGGCGACGCGGGCGAGCGTCTGGCGAGTGAGCGCGGCGGCCCGCGGCAGCCTGCGAGGGAGCGCACACGAACGGCGGGCTGGCAGCCTGCGAGCAAGCGCACGCGAACGCGGCGGGCCGGCGGTGCGGCCTTCGCAACAGTGAGAGCGCGACGGCCGTGGCAGCCTGTGAGCGAGCGCACGCGAACGCGGCGGGCGGGCGACGCGGGCGAGCAACCGCGGCAGTGCGATCTTCGCGACGGCGAGTGAGCGCGGCGGCTGCGGCAGACTGCGAGCGAGCGCACGTGAGCGCGGTGAGCTGGCGACGTGGCGAGCAGCCGCGCGAGTGAGCACCGCGGCGAGCGGGCGGGCTGGAGACGCGGGCGAGGAGGCGTGGGGCGAGCACGTCAGCGACGGCCGGCTGCACGGCAGGTCGGCGGCGTGGCCTTCATAGACGGCGATACCGGTGCAGGCGGGCGCGGTCGAGCGACGCAGTCGCGGCGAGCGCGTAGAAACCGATGGTTTGTTCCCAACGGGCATTGCGTCGTTTCTCCGCGCATTGGAGCGAGGGAAGACGTGGTTTCTCGGTGAAGAAACGATTTCTTCTATTTTGATTCTCTTTCCTCATTAATTGAACTGTCATGTCATCGTCTTACTTACGTAGCATCTCATTTAATAGAGATAGAAACTATCATTAATGCACCATTGGGACTGCCCTAATGAGAAACAGCAAACATCGCAGCCACAAGAGCTGCAAGTACGACCATGCATGCATCATCGGCCATTTATGGAGATGCAGATGTTTTTATTTGAGCCTATTGTGGCCCTAGCTAGATCTGACGGTGCAGATCGCACGGCCATGAGTAATACGTACTATACATTGTCAGATTCTACGAGCTACTAGTACCGGGTCTGGGGATCTCTATGTCGGCTGTTTGTATTTATGAACCGCGTCACCTGTGTTTCTTTTTCAGTTATTGGGACGATCCATTCGGCTGTCCTGGTGCTCCGATCACCACAGTATATATCATCAATCCAGACTGCCGTACGTTATTAGAGTAAACTTTAGGCTGGATCACTGCTAGCCTATATGGACTATGGTGCTTATGAACTTTCCAGAGTTCTGTCTGGCATGCTTAAGAAAAGCCAAGAGAAATGCCGATCGATTTAATTAGGGGCCAGATCGACAAGGAACGGGGTATGGCGACCAACCAATCAATTATAAAAAGTCATAGTAAATTGAAAACAATCGCCACCCGTATTTAATTTCATTGTATGGAACCAAAACCGTCTCCAGATTGATTCCTTGCATCCAGTTCGCTAACCTTGACTGAAGATGTGAAGAGTGCCTCTGAAGCCTCCAAAAGCAGCTGGATCATAAGGGTTCGGGTTTAATAAGCAGCTGTTTAAAGGCAAGTTGCATTGGGACTTGTTGATTGATGCTATCAGGCCAGTACAACAGTATGTGCTGATCCTTTGTTAATGCAAGAGTGGGAGGAGGTTGACACCTAAACCTTGGCCATTATCTTTTTCATGTTGCTTTGGTCCAACAAAAGTCATACACCTTCCATCCTGGCATCTTCTTTGTATAAGGATAGGAGTGTCTTGTACAAGCAAGCTCCTCAGTCACTCCATAGGGTGGGTCAATCAGTCAATGGCTGGTGGACCCAACCGTCAATCCATTGACCCCACGGAGACAACACAACCATGAGAGATACAGTGCGCTTTGTTTGTGATTAGGAAATAGAGTATATATATATTCTGGATCTGTGGCAGTTGACGTTGCATTTCGGCGGTTGAGCCTCAATTATGGTCCTAGATTCCTGCTACGAAGTTTGTTGCTCCTGCACCATTGACGTGTACTTCGTACTCACCAGCTTCGTGTCCTGGAGCAGACGTCCTGGTTTTTTCACGAGCATCTTGATGCTAACACGGCTAGCTGCTCCTGTTTGGAAGCAAAGCAACCCAAAAGCAGGTAATGGGTACGTAATAGGTGATGGGAATGAAGCCTATCTTGGATTTGTTGAGATTCGACAACATGTATGTATATACACAAGAGTTTGCAAGAATACTACACAAGAGTGTACTGCCAAACCATCTACCAGGAGAGTCATTTGGGCATTGGCCTGACAGCAACATGCCACTCACTTGCCACACCTGACACCAGCAGCAACGTCGATTAGTCTTGTTCTCGATCGAGCGAGGCGACAATTAGCCAGCCGGCAAATGCAGGTTAACACGTGTGTTGGCGATGATGATCCTTCATTCACCATCCTTTTCCGCCATGGGATCTTGACCGTCCGGTCGGGCTCGGAGTTTAGCTTAGGGTGCTGAAATGAAGCCTGCGGCAGACGAATCATGGCTGCCTACCTTTTGTGCATCCATTGGCAGTTGGGCATCATCGATGTGGCGGAGCGCAGACCGCAGAGCAAACGGTGGCGAGCAATGCTACTTCCAGACCAGGGGACACAATGATGCGCCCAGTAAGATCATGGCCACCAACTGCAGCGTAAAGTTGCCTTAAACGCACAACTGAACCAGCCTAACAACTCTTATTACTTGCTTGGCCATCTATAATAGACTGTCTTACGGGTTACTACATTATATATATGGTTGGTATGTTCGGCTAGTTATATAAGCTAGCTGATAAGATAAACTGGCCAACTGATTTGTTATGAGAAAATAATATTTTTTGAATGACTGATAAATTTGGCACATAAAGTTAGGCTTTGACAGGAAAAGTATCCCATCATGTCAATTTTGGGTGAAGCTCCGGGAGCCGTCTACCTTGGAATCGTCACATTATTACGGCGCATCTCATCGTACGTGAGTGTCGTCGTCGGGTTGGGTCAGCTAAAATTTCGATTGCGCCTCCATGTCATGCCTCGTCTGTCTGTGTCTGCGTCTGTGTGCCAGGCTATCATCGTTCCTTAGGGAGCATGATGCATGCAGATGCAGGGCGTGCCGAGAATACCTCATGTCGAATCATGTCGCGCTTCAGAAGCCGGGATGGGAAGCAGAGCTGGCGCGTGCTCCCGATTCGTGAAACGCTGCAGCCAGCAGCAGTGAGGGATACTGTGCAAACGAGAAGCCGTGTCCAGTCCAGTCCAGCCTCACAATTTGACTACTACTGCTGCCCCGCGTGGCGCTGGTAATTTTTGACAGTAGTAGCTGTGATGAATATAGGCAGTCAAAATAAAAGCTGCAGTATATTTGCCAAAGCTGTCATACCGTGGCGTCAGAGGTTAAATATTTGGGGGTGCCTCACTGAAACCGTGGAAATGATGATATCCGGGCGGAGGTGAAATCATTGCGGGCTTGCCACCCACTCTTGCACACGGGAAATCAATCAATTTCTTTTCCATGATGATATATAACTTCCCTCACTGCAGGCATCTCGTCGTCCTTGTCTAACCTAACGATAGTAAGCCCATGCTCTCAATTTTCTATTGGTAGTTTGGTATACCCCCAAGTCAACAAATTCAGCACTACTTTGTACTTACCTCAAATATCTTCAATAGTAAAACCGCCCAATATTTAAGACCTCTGTCATTGTTTTTTTTTTAAATGTCTTGCATCTAACCGACGCTATATTATATTTAAGGGGTGCAAATGCACCCACTGAAAAACCTAAAAAAAATAAGATGTTTTTACTAAAATTTCACCCTGAGTATGTTCACCTTGTGACATAAGAATGTATATGCACCTACTGTACAAGACAAGAACACGCTCTTCTAATTTGTTATTGGCAGATAGATAGATAGATAGGTGGACTTACACATCACTCTGAGTTACTAATATATATGATATTATCTTTTCACACATCTACGAAATAGTATTTTTCACAATATCTAATGAGCACAAAACATTTCTCATTCTTTTTTTTGAATCCAAAACATTTCTCTTTCGGCTAAATGACATTACATTGTAAAGAAAATAAACCACATGAATGCTGATGTTTCTATGTGTGTTTGCCATAAACGACAAGATAGACATGTCTATATGTCTCACACATATACTTATAATATAGTATACACAGTACAATTATTTTCCATGTTTTTCGTCTCTCGAAAAGAGATTTAATAGATTATATAATATCTCTATTAAAACATGCAATATAAAAACCTCTAGCCTAGTGGTCTTCTTAAGTAAGCTTTGTGAGTGTTGGCACCTCATTGATGCTATGCTTTTGTAAATAGATATAAACTCCACTATGGATTGTTAATTATATATGATACTATCTTTCGCATCACAAATATGTGAAGGAGATATTTTTCATGATATCTAACAAATCACAAAAGTATTTCTCTTTTGCTAAACCATGTTAGGCGTAAAGAAATAAACCATATATGCAAGCAACTGATGTTGATATTGTAACATGTTTTTATGCACGCTTGTCGTAAATGCAAGCAATGTTGCTACTACAATATGTTTTTATGTGCGTTTGTCATAAATGTTGAGAAAGATAAATGAATATACATGTCTTATAAGAATGTCAGTAGGTGCCCATATAATGTGTTTTTGGGTTCGCTAACTAGTTAGGTATAAATATCATTCTAGTTCATTTTCCTCTCACTCAACTTACGCAAAATATCATTTTAGTTCATTTAACCAAGTTTTTGTGTCAACCTCAATAACCCAAAGTAATTATAACTTGCATCCCTAGCCTCACATCTTACCACTAGTTATGCGTAATACGACTATATTATTTTCTAATATGCCTAAACGTAAGACATTTGTCTTTCAATAATGAATTGGCGTTTTCTATTTGAACTTTTTATACATGGAAAAGTGACATGAAGAATAGGATGTTTCATTGAAGGAAAGAAGTGCAAAAACCAATAAAAAGAGACTGCCCCATTATCCACAGATGACAGATCACAGGAAGCAGTCTTGAACTACACTCTTTGTCCATCCTTGACCCATGGGTGGGCCGTGGTCATGGCCATGGCCATAAGATGTTGAGACTTGAGAGCTCAACCTCTCTTGCTCTCACACCCTTCCTCTCCTACCGGCAAGCACAGGCTTTTCTTTCTCTTTCTCGCTCTTCTTTTCCCCTCACTGTGTGTGTACAGCGCATGTAATCCGTTCCCTCTCCCCCGGTTTCTCTTGTCTTCTTGCGGCGATGGACCAAGAAACCTCACCGGAACCCCACCCCTTGAGGAGCCCTCCTCCACTGCCGCATTAGTGGGTTCCATTATTCTTTGGATCGCTGCTCGCGATCGCATTGCCCGCGTTTCTTTTGGCCGTCTTGGTTGGTCCTTGATTCTTGGACGAGGCGGGATTTGGAGAGCCGAGAGCGGTGCGGCGGCGGCGGTGGCGGCTGTTTTCTTGGTAAATCTATGTTCTTGATGAGTTGGGGCTTTGATCTTGGGAGGCGCTAGATGAATTTGGTCTGGTTCTCGTGATTAATTCCTTTCGTCTGGTTGCATTTGTTGATGTTTAGGTCGGAGTAGATTGTTTCCATCGAGATGGTGGGCGGCGGAGTGCCTTCGCCGATGGACCACCCTGACGCCGAAGACCTCGAGCGCGGCGGGCTGCGCCGTGACGCACCTGAGTTTGCGGACGGCGACGACGGGGACGACGAAGAAAGCCAGTACTTCACGGACGCGGAGGACCGGTCGTGGCCGTCGCACTCGCGCCAGGAGTCCGCCGCCTACGAGGACTGCATCTCGCAGTGCGCCTCCGCCCGCGCGAGCTCCGTCGACGCCGACGCCGATGGCGAGGCCGCCAGACAACACTGCAGGAAGTCGTCATGCGTGTCAGAGGGCTCGCTGGCCGACGTTGACCTGGAGGCCGGACTGAGCGAGATCATCAAGGCCAGCCCTGAGAAGGCCGAACAGAACTGTCGCATCTGCCACCTTGGCCTGGAGAGTGCGGCGGCTGATTCCGGCGCCGGCATCACGCTCGGCTGCTCCTGCAAGGGGGACTTATCCTACGCCCACAAGCAGTGCGCCGACACCTGGTTCAAGATCAGAGGCAACAAGTAAGTCCCACTCCATGGAACTCTTGGTGATTCAGACATTCAGTCCAATTCAATTAGTTCATTAGGAGCAATGTGCAAGCTCGTCATTTTTTCTTCTGAAATTGCCCTCCTACTTTTTAGTAAGTAGGAGATACACATTGCAGACGTAAGACATTAAACGCACGCTAGCCAACGCCCGCCTGCCCTGCCGTCCTACACCCTACTAAAGCAACACAGATTTTCAGGGTTTACTAACTGCAGATATAGGTTTTATCTGAAAGATAATGCATTTGGTGGTGCATGAACACATGGTTAAGGAATCTTAGCAAGTGGGAGTTGTTTTCGTTCGCTTTAGGTGGCCAAAGGCAAAGGCAGCAAATGGGGAGGAAAAGGCAAAGTAAATGATTAATTTGTAGGCTTGTAGGATTCCCGAATGTTGAGATTGTTGAAATGGATAAAGTTAGGATTTGTTCTTTCAGTCTGCTTTCTCACAGATTCTCTGCCTTATATCTGTTTGCTCTCTTGGAGTGTTCTGTTTTTTTCTTTTAAGAATTTGTAGAGCTTATGGAGTGTTGTGTTGACCAAGTCTGTTCTTGATAGATTGACGTGGTCTGATTTGAGTATTTGTGACATAGGTTTTTGTTTGGTGGCATAGGGGGTAGTGTAGTTGTATCACTTTCCACTACACAAGATATATGCTTTCATAAAAATTGTTGTGGGCAGCAGTCAGCAATCATAAAGTGGTGTTGCACTTAAAATCTCATTGATTAGTGTTTCCCTTACAGGAAGTAGGTGCAGATATTTCTAGAGAAGGGTGTCTTTCATTATGCATTTAGCGCACATTGGATTTCTCTTGTTCAGTAGATTGATGGTGCTTTACTAAACTTTGTACTGCAGAAGAATAGTAGTACTTTGCTATCTCTAGTTACTGGAAACAAGAACTGCCACCTTAATCAATATTGGAACTTAGGAGTCACAAATTGATCACAACAAGGGTTTCCCTAGCAATTCAGTTTGGCTGCTAAATTTATCTCTACATTAGAAATCTTAAAATAGGTAGGATGTGCCCTTTTTGTTATTTTAGTTCAAACTTGTAACACATACTGATAAGTGATAGTTTTAGTTTGAATCAGAAGTGACAATTAAGGACAGGAACATTATTAACAAAAAGAAGTATGTCAGCTACCACTTTTGCATTGTCTGCATTTATTTTGTCACAGAGTATACTAATCCAATATTCAGGCAAAGAAATGCAAGAGTCAGTCCATAATAAACTTCTACATTGAACCTATGTTAAGTTCCTGTGTTTATTTTTCATGTTTTATGCCACTTTGTCAAAAAAATTGTGCTCTGATTTGAGCAATGCAAATCAGGCAAACATCCAAATAATATGCAGAAATGGCCATGCCTGTTGTAATATAGAATATAAAAGTATAAAACACTTTCATCGGTGCATCCATTTGGAGCATAGATCTGTTTCAAGCAACCTTGCATGATATGAAGCCAAGGCTTGCTACCTTGTTCTCTTTTACATGCTTGGAGACATTGATTTGTTACCCTTCTGTTGTGAAAAAAAAGAAAATAAAATTGAAGTACCATTATAGTTCTTATATTTTTTTTTTTTTTTTTTTTTTGCCAGGCCAAGCTATCTGCAGTTATGATTTGTATGCAATTTGATACTGTATGAACTAAATGTCTTTCTTGTTCTTTGCTATAGGATCTGTGAGATATGTAGCTCAACAGCATCCAATGTAGTAGTTCTGGGGGATCCAGAGTTCAGTGATCAATGGAGCGAAACAAACAACGTAGCGGCTGTGCAAGCGCCACCGGCTGAAACTCGGAGGTTCTGGCAAGGGCATCGGTTTCTCAACTTCCTTCTTGCTTGCATGGTGTTCGCCTTCGTCATTTCTTGGCTCTTCCACTTCAATGTCCCTGGCTAAGTTCTTGCGCACATGGCCCTGAATAAAAGCTCCAAAGCCATTACTCCAAACATGTCGGTAAGATCTAGCAAATCTGAAAGAACAGGCTGGGTTGAAGTAAAAGTTCGAGATGGTACAAAAGAGAGTACATGGTGGGGATGATGATATTGCATTTGTTTATGATGATGGATGCCTTTGTGTTGGTAAAGAGATAAAGATCAGAGATGATGATCCCCGCAAGAAAGGGAACATGATTGAGCGTTTCTCTGCCAATCTAGGTGTAGTTGAAAGCAAGGAATAGAAGATCTGTTGCTTCGTGTGTGGTTGATGCTCATATCATCATCGTGCGGAGATGAGGGGTTGTTAGTCTAGTCATCTTCTAGCTTTCAAACGGTTTTTTTTTTATCGTTTTCGCGTGTGGATTTGGTGTGTTCATGTGAGGATTCCTCTCTGATCACGCTTTGTTCCGACCGATGCCTCTAAAACACCTTGTGAATGGTGAGCCGGTTCCTGTCGTAAGTAAGATAAATCTGCTGCTAGTTTTCCTGAAGCATGTCTGCGAGTAGTAATAAAGAAAAGGTTGTCAAATGCTCTTGCTTCAGTGTGCACAAGTACATGGTATTGCTGTCTTCTTCAATTTTTCTTTTGGCTTTTCATGGTGGGAACTGGGAAGTGCAGACAGAGGGTGAATAATGGCATGATCCTTGGGTGAGCTCTGCTCACAGAATTCTGGGGGCCTGCAGTTATCAGCGTTGCAGAGAGGCAGAGGAACTCAATAAATTGCGCGGACCTGAACTAGTATCTGATTCACAGGATACGTTTGTGCTTGCGGGCCCGATTATAAATGCACGATCGAGGTGTAAACGCGGCTTGCAAGTGCAATTACGTGCGCATGGTTGTGTTTGGATTTGAAGTGCAGTACTGTACCATTGAGAGGGGACTACCGTGTCACTGTTGTAGCGCAGTGAGTTAAGCTTCAGGGATGCGGATCTCATCTACTACAATGGTACAGCAAGCTGGGATCACGCCTTCCTACTCTCCGTCTGGTTTACAGGAAAAGTTCACAGAATCATAGACAGTACGCTTGAAGTAACTGCAATGCAAACTCTACTCTTTCTTTACTTAACTGCGCTTCATCAGAGGATTAGCTTTCTATAGTTTCCGTGATTCCCTGTTTGATTTTCCCAACGAAAAGGTGGTCCTGTCTAGCCTCTTTCCCTTTGGAAGGATGATGAAGACAGCCACATGGCATGGCCACACCCATATGGCCATATCAAGTTTGAGGGTGCTATCTTTTCTGTCTCGGCACAGTTCATAGCCCACTGTACCCTACGGCAGTACGGCTGCTCGCCGTCCGTCGTGTTGCCATGAGAGCATATCCTGAGGCGCTTTTGTGCTCCCTTTTAAGAGAAACATAAAATGTGCTTGAAAAACTCAACTAATAATATGAATGGAATAGGTGTAAGGATCCATGTTCATGGAAGTTCTACAAGGAGAAACAAATATCATGATATGATTTCCTTTTAATTATAGTTAGGTCAGGGTTTTTTTTAGGGGATATAGTCAGGTCAGGTGCACCTCGATCCGTAGCCCACACAAATGTGTCCTGATTTTCTTTTCGTAGGAGGCTAGATGCGGGACAGGGGATTGAACCCCCGCCGGCAGACGCCTCTATCTTCGAGCCTTCACCGCTTGGTCACATGCCCATTCACTTCATCCTCAAATTTTGCACGATGATTCTTGCATCATTTATTCATACATATTTTGTTGATTCTTGGTCACAATTGCATGTAACTTATTTTGGAAAAAAAAGTGTTATACCTTATATATAGAAATATTGATTCTATGTTTGCAAAGAACATTATACCCCTATTTTAAAAAAATTATTGATTGTAGGGCGGGCCGAAAGGCATATATTGGAGGCTGATATACTGCTGCATTTGACGCCAGGAGTAAAAGTGTAATTTCATGTACAAGTTAAAATGGTTAGAGCAACAAACTAACGAGGCAAATTCAAAAGAAAAAGGACAAAAAATCTAAGCACAACTTTTTTTTAAAACAAAAGGCTATGTTTTCTTGCTTTTTTTTTGTTGGTGTGGCTCATGGATCATGGTGGATTTTTTATTTTTAATCATTTTCATTCAATATTTTAACAATAATGTCTCCTACAAACTATTTTTGTTAGTCGTCGTGCCAGCGGGGGCTGACGTGACTAAATAACGTTGTCGCGTCAACGTATGTGGAGAGATAAAATCTACCGGGTTGGACAAGCGTTTTCGACATGAAAAATCTTGTCATGCCGCCCGACCGAGCTTTTAAAAAACATAACTCTTTGATATGACATCTAGTTTTTTGCGTTTTTTCATTTGAGGAAGCTAAAATGCTCAAAAAAAAATAGTATAAGATCTCCGCACCATAATTAATAGCGTACTAGCACTTGCAGCATTATAAAAGTAATATATTTTCATATGGAGTCAAATAAAGATGATTTTTATAGCAAAGTTGTAGATCCCTTGTTTTTTTTTCACATTTGAGGTTGTTAAGGTGCTAGAGAAAATAAGATAAAGTTTGAGCACCATAATAATTGCATGCTGGTGCTTGCCACATTAGAAGAATAATATCTTTTTTGTATGGAGTCAAATGAAGATGATTTTTTATACCAAGTTGATTGAGATCTACAATTTTGTAGTTTTGAGTTTTTACATTTAAGGTCATTCAAATGCTCGAGAAAATAATATAAAGTTTCAGCAACATATTAATTGTGCACAATGGTATGTCACCTCATGGAAAATTATTTTTTGCGACATCAAATAAGAAATATATGATTTTTTTAAAAAGTATAACCTATAGTACGTTATTAATATGTCTCTTAAATTGTATACTATTTTCTTGAACATTCCAACTATCTCAAATGAAAAAAATTCAAAACTAAAAACTTGTTGACCTAATTGATAACTATAATTTTGATATTAAAATCATCTTCATTTGACATTTTCCAAAAAAAATATATTTTTGCATGGAGACAAGTCAATACAAACCGCTCAAATGACTATCAGGCCACCACGCGACGCCCAAGTCCCAGCGCGAGTATAGTCATCGCCATGTTGTTTATGGCAAACCATAGAGATCGCAACGGGGACTCTAGGGTGGGAACACTGGACAGGGCGATGGTGTCATGGTGAGGCAAGGGTGTAGGCTGTGGAGGAGTTTCGGGCAATATCGGTCGTGGCGGTGGTCATGGTGGTGGCGCGCGGCAGCGGCGCGGAAGTGAGGAGATCCTAGAGGGAAAAGGTAAAGGAGTGATTTGCAACTACTAGAGAGAGGAGATTGGGTAGTCACGGGCCTCATGGGGGTGTGTGCAATGTGGGTCCCATGAAGCTGACGATTGCCGAGCGAGACGATAGAGAGGGAAGGCGGGACAGACAGTGCTGACGAGTAAAGCTAAATATGCTGGTAAAACTTTATATTATTTTCTCAAGTATCTTAACCACTTCAAATGTGAAAGCTCAAAACTACAAAGTTGTGGATACTATTGAAAGCTATAATTTTGGTATAAAAAGTATTTTCATTTGACTCCATATGAAAAAGATATTACTTTTCTGACGTGACAAATGCTAGATTATTATAGTGTTGAAATCTTATATTCTTTTTTTAGCAACATAACATCCTCAAAGAAAAAAAACCTAAACCTAGAAATTGTAGTCTTGTCAAGATCTACAAATTTCATATAAAAATTATTTTATCCGACATCTTATTGAAGAGTTATGATGTTTCGAAAGTTCAGTCTTACCACGCCACTTCTGGTAGTGTGACAAAACAATATTGTCATGCCAATGGGAGTGATGTGATAAGACTTTCTAAGTTGGAAACGCAATCCAGTATGGCAGATTTTGTCGTGCCACATGCGAGCACGACAGATCGCTAGCAGGGCTGGCAACACCAAAGGTTTTTTTTTTAAAAAAAAATCTAGATGTGATTATTATTAAAATATTGAACAAAAAAGATTGAAAAATCGCATCATGGTTCTCTGTTGGCCCCATGCAACGGCTTGAATGCTGCACTGCTTCTCAGTCAGTCACGGTAAATGCTGCGGTTAGTGGTGGATACATCAGTTGGGCTGCAGCACCGCCAGCACCGCAGTACCGGGCACAACAGATTCAATGCTGCCCGTACGTGTCACAGCGAAAATCATCTGGATCGATGGTCCCACGAATACATTCGACAACTTCTATAATACTACTGTAGTTCCAACTACCATTTTACTAAAGTGACGTGAAAAAACATTTTATAAAATCGTGGCATAGAGGAAACAGGCAGTCGCACTGCCACACTCGATGGCGCTCGAGGCACACTTCGCACGGCTTTCGCAGCTCCCACAGACCACGCACAAGCGTTCCCCACAGACCACATGCCCCGCTCGACGCATCCTCGTAGTCCCGTCTCCGCCGTATACGCGACGCAACAGAACGCACGTGCGGGGCTTCCCGCGCTGTCGCTCGGCCTAACGTGCCGCCTCGTGGACTGCTCAGAACCATTCAGCGCCACATGAAACGAGTGCGTTGGCACGAAGGAACACCAACCTGCACACTTCAGTCTCCAGCAATCGGCTAAGCACCATTCGCTACTCGAGGTGCAAGGCCGCGGCGAATGCACGCATGTTTTAACGGATCAATATGTACAGCAAGATCGTTTTTTTCCCCCCTGTGGCATCCTGAGAAATGTCATGGCAATCAAGTATGATGCAAAACTGTACCGAGAAACGCCACGAGATTCTGATTCTTGCGCAACGCAACGCCACGGCGGTTCAGGAAGATGCATGTGAATGCTGCGGCTGGATTGCTGAATCTCGGACGGGTTCAGAACGGAACATGCGGCCGGGCCGGAACCGGGCAGTTTTCCTCGGCCCCCGCGAGGATTCTCCTCCGAGCGCCAAGGACAAAGCTCCCGGTGAAAAGCAGATGCCGCCGACCCCTTACGTGCCATTGGCAGTGGCCTCGGAGAGCGCGTGATTGATGTCTTCGTCGTGCCTCCCGTTCATCTGTGCCCGCTGTCGCTGAAAGTCAGGAACAGGCATGTTAAGTACAGCATTGTGGGCCGCGATAGGAGACATGGCACAACACATACAGGCAGCAATGCCTAAATGGAAGAGATGCACTAGAGCCTAGAGGTATGGAGGTAATTAGAGTAACTGATCCTTGAAAAAGGGTTATTAGTGATCAAACAAAGTTCAACAATTAGCAGTCTAATGCAGTTGTGACAGAGATAGCTATGCAGATTCAGATAGGATGAGTACGGTTGCCTGGTAAAGAGCTGTTAGTATAAAATCTACATTACCCGATCAGTAGGATCCACATGGTTCCCATTCAGTAACTTGTGGAACTCATCCTTCAGTTTACTGTCTTTCTCCTCCTTCTGCCTGCTCTCTTTTTCTTTGGAGCTTAATGGAAGCAAAGGTAGCCCACTCGTCCTATCCGGCATTTCTGCAGAAATGCCAGCAAGCCCTGTTAAAAAAGTACCTACCAAGGTGCACATAAATCATAAGTCCTAATATGACATAAACCAGTACCTGGCAGCTTGTTGTCAACAAAGAATACTACCAAGTTTACGGTATACCTGCATTATGAAAAAACAGTTTAACAGCAAGGCAGTACCCAAAGAACCGAGAAGTGAGATAGAAATTAGCATACCACGCAACAACAACGTCAACGGAGTAGTGCTTGCGAGAAGCAATTATAAGGAGACTCTGAATTATAGCCATGAACCAGGCAAGGAACTTAATAAACCTAAATACACAATATAAACAGTTCAGCTTCATTTCAGGAATAACCACCGGAGAGCGGAGACAGTAAGAACTTGATAGGTTTCAAACAAAAAGATAGGTGTAAAACATAATTACCTTTTTGAACCATATTTATGGTAAGTTCGAACGAAAACCAGGGTGAAAATCATGTGAGATGAAAATATCAAATCACCACAACCAAAAAGTACTCCGCGAGGAACTGCAAAGGGCGATTTAAATTGCTGGTTTATCAGAGAGAATTCGATACAGAATCTGCCAACCAACAAAATAGACTTACAGTTAATCAGGAGCACTTCAAGTACACTATTGGGTGGTGGAAGAGTTGCCAGCTTTGAGCCCTGCAGAGATAATGCTATATGACTTCATATATGACAGAGTGGCATGTGTTCACAGGCTGCTATCCAAAACAAAACATAATATATCAAAAGAAAAGGCTACCTCACGACAATGATAATTTGGACCTGGGAGCTGGGTTGAATAGAATGTAATAATCCTTAAAAATTGTGAAGCCTAGATAAAAAAGAACATGAAATAGAGTAAGCACTTCAGGCAAAATAAGAAACATATAGATGAAAACTAGGAACACTATACTTACAACTAAAAATGCAAGCACCCTGCGCCAGATTAGCACAGTATAGAAACGTTTGCTGTGATAAATAAAAGGATGGAAAGTCCACTGCACATAAAGATAATCATGTTGTGAGATCAAGCTTATATGGTATAGATGGTTCAAGTCACAGTAAATACCCAAAAGAAAGTACTACAGATCTCGTTACCAAAAGAATGTCAAACAGAATGATACTATGAACAACAGTTAGTTGATGCTTCCAGCAAACATTTTGTGATAGAATCTTGAGTTTTGATGGTATTAAACATGTTAAACTCAAGAAATAGCAACCAAATGAAAATAAAAATTTCAATGTGATAAGTTGACATTGATCCATTACACAAAAGATCGAATTACCAGATATACACTGGAGGACCACAATAATGGAATACAATCAGGTTTCATTTAAAGCAATCATGAAAACAATCAACTCTGCAATTCTTATGTAAAACAAGATTTATCTCAGAGCTAACTTTAGCTCATACAACATGCCACCAGTGTTTGGCTTTTCAGTTCATATTTAGTTTGCACCATTATCTTAAAAGGTGAGAAAGAACAAACACATGAGAAAACATGCACACAAGAAGGGTAAACAGAGTAAAAGACTAACAGGAGCAATCAAGTAGAAAAACAGCAAGAGTTACCAACCAACACAAAGGAGATGAAGATGGAAGAAAATATACTCTCACTAAGATAACCTTTGTCTTGCCCGAGCTCCTAATAAAAAGATTCAATAGTGCCAAACTGGTTAGTGAGTTTCTACTAACTACACTCTAACCAACAGAAAAAGAAATGAAGCAATTCACTTACTGGAAGGGCCATAAATCCCAAGTCCTGGAGCAGTGGTCCAGGTCGATGCAAATAATGCACTCCTCGAGCAGCCAATCCATGAATATACTATTTATAGGCAAAATCATTGTATATGAATCTCCACAGTAATCCATTAATCAACTGAGAAACATAGCTGAATAAGTAATCCTAGATAGCTAAATACACACAAACAAAACGTGAAAAATAGAAAACTTTCATCATATCAGGAAAAGACAACCTGCTAAGTGTTATCATTTATGGAAAAAATAATTAACAATAAAAATGCATTATTTTCTCGCGAAGTAAAGTAATAATCACCCTGTGTTTATAACCATGCTAACCATTTGGGCTTTGATAGTCGATTGTGAAACAGCAGAAGTCAAGGACAACATCCCTTGGTGAGACTTGGCAAATGTTATTTTCAGTAATGTGTCAAACAGCAGCTGTCAAATCCTTGGACCATCGATAACCAATGTTGTGCCAAAGCTGGCAGCAAAAGTTGGGGTGCTAAGAGATATGCAAAGCTTAGTCAGGGTCAAAGAAGGCGCTGACAGATTATCATAAACATATGCAGTTTGTTGACACGGAAGTACAACATCACTAGACTGAAGGCGAGTTTGACTAATGTATTCTAATAATAGGTTAAGGCCAAGGATATATTCGCAATACATAGAGCAAGACTTTTTTCTCATATGAAATTTGATGGCTTCTGAGGCAAAAGGAAAATCTAAATTAGTGCTGGCATGCTACGAGATCTCTACATGCTACAATGAAACAAACGCATGTCCACAAAAAGAGAACAAAAGTTAATATTGGCAAATTATTACAAAACGGACAGATTTAACATGTCCCCAAAAGGAAGAGAAGTGCAGATACACCAATGCAGGGAAAGTATAGGTGTGATTCCATTGTGACAATTTGGCTCCACAACACAATATAGTGCCCGGCAAAGACTTGAATAAAGTTCTTAACCGCGCAATTTTTAGCCATACTATTTTCTGGCATATTAACATGCATACATATATGCTACTAATACCTTGGAAGCGCATAAGATTTTTAGCAATCAACTGTTGGATTGAAACTTTGTTCTCTTGTAGTCCCTATATGAAAACAACCTTACAGAATGCAGCCCAATCTAAGAATAGAGATCACATGAACAATACTTAGCAATATAGCCCATTGGTTCAACTAGACACGGCAGGATTGTGCCAATAAACCAAAAAAAAAAAAACACTCCCTATATGGAAAAAATACCCTCAAATTAAGAAGCAAAAATAGAGACAATTACATAATGCATGAGAAGTTACTAGATTGGGGAACCTGTTATGTTAAGTATTATATTAATATGGCCTAATAATTCAGAACTGGAGACCGGACAAACTAATAATAACAGAGCACGCACGAAATTAATAAATTCCACCAGCGACCAGAACAATCTATTTAGGGCAGTAACCTTGCGCAGCTCACCTGAAAAATCAGACCGGCGAGTAGGAGCCCCCACTTGTCTTGCAGGAGCTGCAGCTCCACCGATATCTCCGTGGTCACCTTCCTCCATACCTACACACAGCCCAAAACGACCCCATAAATCTCCCCACAGCTCGATCAACGGGTGGTAGTAGCAAAGCTTCCTCCGAATCGAATCGAGGGCGAGACCTTGGAAGTCTCCCGCGCTATGTACATCGTCAAGTCCGCGGCGGTAGCAACACGCCGCACGCGCAACAACCAGCCGTCCTCCTCCTCCTCCTCCCACGGCGCGGCACCTGCAGCTTCTACTACTGTGCGGAGACGCGATCACGTCCATGCTCCGATCCGCCGTACATCACGCCTGGCGCGGCCGCATCGGCCGGCGCGGGATCGGCACCCGTATGTACCTGCCCGCCCGCCCGAAGCGAGGAAAACGGCTCGAATCGGCGAAGGCGCGCACGCCAATTCTGGGCCCCGCTCCTCGGCGCGGCGGGGCAAGGGGAAGAAGCGGCGGCCAAGGCGGTTGGTTAGCTCCTCAGGAGGCGTGAGGAGCGGCGGCGAGGCGAACGCCGCCTTGGGAGCAAGCGGGCCGGCGGCTGGCGGTTTTGGAGACAAAGTTGAAGAATGGGGGGGGGGGGGGGTCTGGGGGAGCTGGAGAGAGATCGAGAGAAACGAGGGGAGGGCGGGTTGGAGAAGAGGTGAGTGAGGGGAGGGGGTTTATGCAAAAAAATACGGGGAGGGAGTGTGATGAAGATCGTGGGGGGCGTCGTCCAAACTGCTCTCCCTTTTGGCACGGACGGGGCAGTTTAGAATTAGAAATCGTGAAGGCGTCAGGCTCCGCCCTGCAGCCCAGCTGCATGTGTGTGTGCTTTGAGTTTTTCTAGCTGGGCAGCCATGTGGCCGAGACCCCAAATCTCTCTCTGGTCAGTTGCGAGGAATATTCTTGTGTCGTAGGAACTCTGGTCAGTTGCGAGGCAGCCATGTGCCCAGATTTGCTTTGGTCTCTGGAAGGAAAATTTAAATTAAAAAGAAAAGGGGGGAGGAAGTTTGACGCTTGAAGCTTGATCCTCAGCTTGTGCAATGTACTGTAATTTATTTGGATCCATCAGTGTCATGCACCAGGATGGAGTAATTTTTTTCTGAATTAATAATATAGTGGCATTTGGTAATCCGTAGCAGTCTCCCAAGTTCTATGCTATATATTGCTATGTAGTTAAGCCAACATATCAACCAAGTTGCTCCGAGAACGCGCATGGTGTGGTGGGATCAGAGCGCTGGGTGTTGGTAGGCAAAGCATCCAAAGTCCCAGATCAACAAAATATTGTAAGACCTGCAGGGAAAAGAAGATATTCGCTTTGTAGTTGTAGAATGTGTTGTGTCCACTCATCATCAGCCATATATATATACAAAGCGATTTCGTCACATCTTTTAAACCCGATGAAAAACCACGTAGTAGTTCCCCAAAGAGCTGAACAGAACCGGCGCACTCGAGAGGATTCAGACGCAAACTTGCCTAGTAGTACTAGTGGAGTAGGCGGTTGGCTGGGGCCCCCCGTCGGCGTCGCCGTCGCCTGGGGGGGAGTGGACGAGTGGTAGTGGCAGAGGCCGAGATCGAACGGCATGTCCCTGCCACGGTCCGTCCGCGGACGACGCCGACCTGCGTGCGTGAGTGCCAAGTGACGGGGGATGGATCGGATCACGCTACAAGACGTGGCCGGCACCACCTGTCCACCTGCGGCGTCTTCTCGGCGTCTGCCCTTCCGCCGACCGCGCGAGACCCATCCAATGCAACTGCAACCGCATTTTTGTTTCCTTTTTTTGGCCAGATCGAATAATAGAAATGAAATCAAATACAGCCGCCTGCCTACCTACCTGCCTGGCACATGCATGCAGTGTGGTTAGATGTGGATGGGCAGCAGCAGGCTGCTGGAACTGGATTGGATCATGTGGCGACACTGAACAGCAATGCTGCACATGGACATCTACGCCAGAAAACGGAAAAAGAAATTGCCAAGCAAGAAAATGATGTCGCGTGAACAGAAAAAAAAACAACAGGAAAAATGGCGTCGTGCCTGCGAAGAAATGGCCAGATCGGGAAGATGGTCTTGAGTTGCAGCAGAGGTGTAATGTAGGGCACGTCTGCTAGTGCTGGGTGACCATGGTTTTTTGCTGCTGGAGTGGAGCGCGAATGGGGTGCGTGCTTGGTGTGCACACTACTCGTTCGTTGAGTACTACTCGTGGGTGTCATTTGCATCCCAGCTGGAGTTTGTAATTTGATTTTGCACGAGAATAACCGAGGTGTCCGTCCGCCTACCATCTCTGCTCTCCATCAGAATGAAAACAAAAGAGGTGTCAGCGACTCAGCGATGTGCTCCGATGTCCGATCCTTTGACAAGTTGGACTTCAGAGTTCCAGGACGCCTGTGTAACGATCAGATAACTCAAAGTAGAATTCGGGGTAGAATAGCACGAATTTAGGGAAGAAATCGGAGAAGAAATGAAGAACAGCAGGAAGAAGAACAGAGAGCAAACGGAAGATTGGGGAATAGTTTTGTAATTCTGTTATTCGTTGAGTTCTCAAAGGCGGTTACACCGGCTTATAAACGCCGCACAGAGACTGCTCAATGGGCCAAGCCTCTACATCCCTACGCAGACCAAGCCCAACAAACGAGCCCAAACAACTAATCAAAATACTAGCCACTATAGCTCCTCTTTGATGGCTTCTTCAGGTTTGGAATCCTATTCCTGACATTGCTCCTCCCTTTAGCAACAGCTTGCCCCCAAGCTGTGGGAAACCTTTGTTGCATATCAACAAGCGACTTTCCTAGGAAGCCATTGAACTATCCTGACCAGACCAATGAATCAAGAAGGTATCTCTGAGTCGACCACCTTTATGTACTGTTCTTGCATCCAGAACCTGTAAGGGTAACACTGAATCACCATGGTCAGTAGCAACTAAATCCAAAGACTGTAATACAATAGTATTTGGTGGAACATGCTTCTTGAGCTGAGAAACATGAATTACTGGGTGAATTTGTGCAGATGGTGGTAGTTCAAGCTTGTAAGCTACAGTTCCCACTTTCTACAACATTTTGTAAGGGCCAAAGTATCTGAATGACAACTTATGATTGCTTCTAAATGCCATGGAAGACTGAATGTAAGGTTGCAGTTTAAGATAAACCATGTCTCCCACTTGGAACTCCCTTTCAGATCTCTTCTTGTCTGCATGATGTTTCATTCTCTGCTGTGCTCTTAGCAGTTGTTGATGGATCAACTTATGCAATAGGTTTCTTTCAATCAACCATGCAGAAAGATCAGAGACAGTAACTGAGGTTGGGTCAGGAATACCCAAGGTCCTAGGTGCATGCCCATATAACACCTGAAATGGAGTTGTACCTAGAGCTGAATGAAATGAAGTATTGTACCAAAATTCTGCCAAGGGCAACCATTTTGACCACTCTTTTGGACAAGCATGTACTGAACATCTCAAGAAATTCTCCAGGCATTGATTTATTCTCTCCGTTTGGCCATCCGTTTGAGGGTGATAAGAGGAACTCATGAGGAGAGTAGTATCAGCCAGGGCAAACAATTCTCTCCAAAGATTGCTAGTAAATATCCTGTCTCTATCAGAGATAATGGCACTAGGCAACCCATGCAACTTGTACACATTGTTGAAATACAACTAGCAATATTTAGAGCTGTATATGGATGAGATAATGGTAAGAAATGAGCATACTTAGTGAGCTTGTCGATGACAACTAATATAGAATCATATTTCCCTAGATTTTGGTAGCCCTTCTATGAAGTCCATGCATACTACAGACCAAGCTGTATCAGGGATTGGCAGTGGTTGCAGTAAGCCTGGGAGCCTGTTATGCTCAACTTTTGCTTGTTGACATACTTCACAACTTTGCACAAAAGCTGTGGCAGAACCGTCTAAATTAATACACTCACAAAAGTACTTGTCTTCCATTAGACACTAAGTACCGAAGGGAGCGCACTAATTTAATCGATTCCGTCGAGCACACCCAACAGGAGAACTCGAAAATCCATGGTTTTTATCAGGATCACAAATAAGGGAATAAAGCTTACAACAATCTTATATTTCTTACATCCATAATTATAGTTGATCAGAGTATGTCTTATTATTTACAACAGCGGAAGAATAAATACAATGTATCATAATTGAAAGTTGATTTATAATTGCAACAAAAATAAACATTGATTCAATTACATGTCTAAGCATTTAATATGATAGAGATAATTATATTATAATACTTTTCTTTATAAAATCATTTGGTGAAGGTTGGAAATAAAACTACTATCGCAGCGTAATTGGAATTCCTCGCTAAGCCCACCAGGAGGTATCCACACACAAGAGTTAGCAGCTAGCATCCACCTGTTACCTGCAACAGGGGGAATAAAACCCTGAGTACTCAATTGTACTCAGCAAGTCTTACCCGACAGGAGAAAAAAAAATAACTCCAAGGAATATGCAAGGCTATTTGGCTTACTGGTTTAGATTTGCAGGAAGCATTACTAATAGTACATCCTTATATTCAATTTTAGCAGTCAAGATTAATTCATTTGCTAACCATTCTAGGTAAACACCTGAACTACTTTCAATCAAGTGGTAAGCAATCAGAGTTCTTTTTATCCATCTCCAATTTTCAATTCTTACTACGATGCTAGAATAAAGCCCTCGTCGTATCGTTCATTGAATGGCGATTCGCGAATCAATGCGCCCAGCTGGGTACCCCGAGACACACTCCCCGTCTGTATCCTAGACACAGATGAGAACAGCTTGCTTTCTCCTGCCCGGGGCTCCAGGTCCCCGTCCTAACAGGGATTCCAAGCCCTCGATATTCCTGGCTCGGGCGTAATGCGGTGCAAGGACCTCCAAACCAAAAAGAAAATATATGTATGCACCACCCTATACAGTCGGTCCGGATGGAGCCGGAACCCAAGACAAGAGAGAGCAAGCCTTCCGAGCTCCCATAAACAAGTATGTGTTCGGGATAAGGAGATCTGTGACTTGACCTTCAACCCTTAGCAACGATCGGTCCTTAATCGACATAGGCGGGACAACGCAACTAGAGCCCCGCTTTGTTGCTCAACAAGCCAAGTCCATCCAGTCCATCATACCATCCCGCCCGGTCTTCATTTATTATCCATATACATAATCCATGTGATAGTATCATGATAATAATCATAAATAACCCTATCTCTCGCGGGTGACAGGAAATCACCCGACTTTTACCGAAGTCCTATACATGGCAATCTACACGATCCTATCATTCTAGTAGGACTCATAGGATAAGGATATATATGCAAGTGGGTTCCATTCAACTACTCAAAACTTAATGCAACATGTATAATATAAAATGCAGAATAATAGGGGTTATGAACCGGGGCTTGCCTGGGTAAAAATATAACCAAAGTTAGTATTCCAATCTTCAGGACATGATCACCATGGCACCATCCTTTGCGGAAACACCAAATCCTTTGGATGCACCGATCAATCATCGCTCCTATTATGATATGCAATGATGCAAATACAGAGATGATGCAATCAATACAAAGGCAATAGCAACTCTTAAAAAAAATACAACACGTACAAACTATACAAACAGCTAGCTCTAATGGCTAACACGATTAGCTAGGTGTCACTCTCATAAAGTAGCGTTTCATGTCAAGCGATGATTTTTATAATCACTTCCTTGTCATTTTAATATATACTCTAACTAAGGTATTTTTGCTACCTTATCAAACTAGCTATTTAAAAGCTACAAAAATCACAGCAAGCATATAATAACATTACAAAGCTACTGCATGAATTTCGTGGTCACAACTATTACCGATTTGCCACAACAAAACATCATCTAATTAACCCTTTTAACATTAAGCACTACAAAGTAATTAGATCAACCCTAGAGAACCACAGAACTAACTGAACAAAGCACACCAATAGCTACAGCATGATTTTAGGAATCTAACAAAATTGATTTCACTATTTTTGGACACCTACACGATTTCATATTAATTATCAAAATTCAGCTCAGAAATTAAAAGATAAAGCCATTTCTAATTAATCTGGAAAAGAAAAGGGCAACTGGCCCGGCCGGCCCAACTTGGGCTTCGGCCCACGCGCGAAAGCGGCCTGCACAGGGAAGCCCACGCGCGAGCTAGCGGTTTTGCAGAAGAGACCTTGGACTTCTACGTATTCGCGTGACACTGTTGGCACTATTATAACGGAGAGAGGCTTCTCACCTAGCACCCTGAATTTGCTATCTTTACAACACGGAGGTCCCCGAGCGGGGGTGCGGCGGCGTGTCGTAGGACGGCGTGCGGCGCGATCCGCCGCCGATGGTGACCTCGCCCGGCGGCCACTCGGTGGCGAAAGTCCCAGTGTACGGCGGCGCGTACCCAAGGAAGGCTCAAGCGGGGCCTCAGCTGCAGCGTGGCATAGCCGGCCATGGTGAACGCCATGGCCGCGTGTTTCGCGGTGGCGGTGCAGCCGTTCCGGCCAACCAGAGCCACGGCAAGCGGAGGGAAAGGGCGTGTGAGCACCAGGAGCTTACCCTGAACACAGAGGTGACGTCGGTTGGAATGGAGGAAGGCCGAGGAATGCTAGCCGCGAGGGCGCAACGAGCTCAGTGGAGCTCCGCGGCGGACACGACCGCGTCAGAAGACCCCAGGCGGCGGTAAAGGTTTGGTGGAGGTGCGCTGGCTGTGGAGTGAGGTGAGGCGAAGCTTATGGCGCCATTGGATTTAACTCTAGAGCTTTGAGTTGGCGGCAATTTAATGGCGCCCCCTCTCGGTGTGGCAAAGGCCGGAGATAGGGAATCGCCCAATTGGAGCTTGGCACGGCACAATTCCAGGATAGGTGGGGTCGGATGTCTCAAGGGCTTGATGGCGGAGTGCTGGACGCGATGAATTGACTTGAGATGACTTCTCCCTGCCGAATTTAATGTTGCCGCGGTGGCGGCCCCGGCAACAGGCTTCAGCTGTTCTCACTTGGCGGGAAGCGGTCGGCTCTAGCGCTTAGCCTCGTGCCCAATTCAGGGCACCAGGAATGACGTGTGCTCGAGCAAGAGGATGGGAGCAGTGCCCATGCGGCCGCAGTGCCATGAATGGCAAGGCGACGGCGAGGACGGCCGCTGGTGCGTGGAGGCGACGCGGGGCGGCAGCGAGACGAGACGTGCGGCGACGCGCGGCGGCGGGGACACCATCGACCCAGCTCAACGCTAGCCGAGCGCAGCGGGCGGGGAGCGGCAAATGACGCGACATGGCGCGCAGTCGGCCCTAGGGGGCGAGCGGCCCGCAACGCAGAAGCGCGCGGTGCTCACCACGCCGAGCCAAAACGTGATGTGCACGATCTTTAAAGCGACGATCACGACCAATCCAGCTTAGATACGGCCCAACCAACTCGACAAAACTCAAGGGGGCACTTAAGGCCACTAGACAAGGCAATCTACTCGGACTGTGCTTGACCAGGGAAGAAATTGTGGGCATGCCAACTCGTGCTTGTCAGCAACGTTGCAGAGCTCGGCCAAAGCGTGAACGTGGCCGAGACAGTGAGGTTTTCAGGCTTTTGGGGCAAGGTTTTCGGCGCCCACTAGCTAGATACCTAACCAAACAACCTAACCACTCTAAAGATAGATCATAAGGCTATTAACCAAGGCAATAGCATAACATCACTGCTTAGCTAGATTTTACAGAAGTTACTTGCCAACATAGCAATGTCATGCTGTTTCTGGACTTGGGAAAAATGCTAAGTGTTGAGCGGAATTTAATTTAAATTGGATTTCTGAGCTGCCAGAAAAACTAGCTAATGGAATTATTTTCCAGTGAGACAAGTTGCGTTGTTTCCTACAAAAGTTATACTACAAAATTCATTTAGGTATCACATACAAGTTATATATTATTTTTGGTCAATAAAAATTGATGTATTCCTTTAAGTGATATAAAAGAGCAACTGAAGCTAGCTTTCCCTTAATGATTTTATTGACATTTTCAGATAACAAACAATCCACTACACACTTCAACACATGCATTAGCACAAAATCATAATGCTCATGAAATGATTTGATAGGGATTAAGTGCGCAACACCGCGGGTGTTACAAAAGCAGTCACTGTTTGCTTCAATTTGGGCCAAGAAAACAATGACTTCACCCTGTGGTAGGTTGCTTGCACTCCAGAATGTCCCCCCAATCTACTAGCATGTAGAGCTTGCAAAATGTGTTGCTGAGCCAACTCATTTTTGCCAATCCAAACTCTCCCTTTGTTTTTCAGTATGCCATTTTCCAAAGTGAATCCCTTCTCATTGTCAGGAGACAAACACAATTCAGTAATGAGTTGCTTTGATTCTGGATCATCTTCATACCCTTGTCGTAGCCTTTCCAACCATGAGGGAGTACTCAATGAGATGGCCGGAAGTTCATTTCCAATTGGTCGTCTAGATAATGCATCATTTGCATTATTGGTAATCCCTTTTTATCTTTGGATTTTGTACCGCAAATCCATTAACTTGAGTAGAGCCTTTTCTTTGTATCTTTGAAGTGACAGACTGTTCGATCAAATACTGAGACTCTTATGATCAGTTCTTATAATGAATTCTTGCCCATGAAGGTAGCTTCTCCATTTTTCAAACTGCCATAATCAAGGCTAAGCATTCCTTCTGGCAGAACCTTTTAAATTATATGGCCCACAAGCACCTGACATTGTCTCTAAGACCTGTGTCGATCATGCTTGTACACCATATAACCTAGAATGTTCTGTCGGGTGAAACCCCGATAAACCATGATTCCTCCAGGATCGATACTTACAGAGACATCATAGTATTATAACAGCTTTCATACAAAATACCAGAGTAGCGAAAGACTTACAATAACTTAATTTACAAACTTTTTATAGAACTTATCAAACCAGAGTATCATTATTACAAAACAGCGGAAGTATCATTATATAACTTTATTACAAACCACCCAATAGAAGTGCCCTGCCCAATGGCCACACAACCTATTCCTCATCCCCGATCCTCGATAACCGTCATGCAGCAAGAGCCGTAGCACACTTGCTCACACGGTTCACCTGCAACAGGGATTTAACAAACCCTGAGTACCAAAAGTACTCCGCAAGACTTACCCGACTAAAAATTGGGGAGAAGACTCGGGGAATCTTTGGCTAGTAGGAATCAAGGTGAGGCTTTAGCAAGATCAAAAGACACATTTGCCAGAAAGCGACTAAAGTTGATCCTTACTTTTCATATTGATTATCCTACTCTATAACAAACACTTATCAGCCATGTAACAATTTTAAAACTTTCCAGTCTCAACAACTTTTATCATTACTACGATGCTGACGCTTGGTCAAGTCTCCTATATCGTGGAGCAACGACGATTCGAATCGCTTTATATACCCAGCTGGGGCTTTCTAGCCACACGATGTATGCAGAACCGAACATCTTACATACATCAACTCACACTTGGATTTCTCTAGACCAGAACGGGTCCTAGCCACGAGAGTACAGTACACCACCTCCCTACGCCGTCTGTACGTCGACGGTGCGCTCGTAGTATGGGTACACGCTACTTCCTGTCCCGGTTGTCCGTTCTCATATGGATCATACAAGGGAGCTTACCGCCATTAGCATGCGACTAGTACTATCCAATAACCCTCTTGACCACAGGATCACCACAACGAACGATCCTTAACCGACACAAGTGGACGACACTACACCAGAGCACTAGCCCATCCTGATGCAAGTCACTCCACCGGCGTCTCGATTTACTCATCGTGTTCTTGTGCATACCCCTGACCTGGTCAAGGTGAAGGATAAGCGACAAACAACATCAAGTTTTAAATACTTTCTCAGAGATGATATTGTTATCAACTTTTAAAATATTTCACAAAAGCCTATGCTAGTAGCAGGACTAAGCATGTACTAAATATTTTTGAAATCAAAACAGGTATCCAGGATAGTATCACAAGGTACGGTAAATGCATCAAATAGGATAGCACCCAACTCCTATACTTAATGCATCATATTATCCACATAAAATTATAAAAGACTTTCAAAATTCAAGGTAGGGTTTGCATGCATCCGGGGCTTGCCTTGGGGCTCGACGAAGTGAGGCTCAGTGATGGCACTGCCGAGATCAGGACCAACCTCCTCGCACTGAACACCTTCTTCAGAGATAGGAGTTGGATCAACTCCCTTCTCGGATGGCACAACTACACGATTGAAATGCATGATTACAATGCAGTAATAAAGACATGCAATAATAATGCAACGACAACTAGTCTATCTTGAGTACAACTTTCCTTCACGGTAATATTGCATTACAGAAGTATAACTAGCGTCGACGACGACGGACTAACGATACTGAGTCAACATAAAATGCCGAAGGTCCTTAGGTTTAATGACCTAGGGTCATCACTCAATCCCAAAATCAAGCAACCCTAATAGTGATTAAGATCAATTATTAATTTATTAACTATTTTTACAGTCGTTGAAAACCACTAATTAACTTGCTAATTGGATATTAATCAAACCCCTAATTAATCAAGGAATTAATTAATTAACATTAATTAATTAAGGTATCAATTAAGCATAATACAAAAAAAGTCAAAACATGATCAAACTTCATAATTAAGAGCATAATCATCTAATTAGCACACAAAATAAATTTCATGATTTTTGGACTTATATTTTAATTACTAAAAATCATGGAAGTGGCATTTATTAATTAAAAGAGCAAATTATAACACAAACAAAATTTATTGGAAAAGCAAAATTAGTATTTTCTGGTGTAGAGCATAGCACAAGGATCACACACATATTTTTGTTGCATTTTTACCTACCCAAAATAAATTGTAGCAAAAGATGAAAACTAGATTTTGAAATTAAATTAGAAAAAAGAAAAATCTTTTCACTTCTCTCAGGGCTCTCACTGTGCCGCCTAAACGGCCCGCACGGCCCACTTCCAGCGCCCGCAAGCGCTTCCTCTCTCTCTCTCTCTCCCGCCGACAAGCCGGCCCCGCTTGTCGGCTCTTTCTCCCTCCTTCTTTCTCCGACGGTGAACAGTGGAACGGCGGCGGCCGACGGCGGTTCTTGCCAACGACGACCTCTCCGGTGCAACCAACTGCACCATCGAACTCCACTCATCCAACCGCACCTAACAAGCTATTACTCGGCCCTAGTTGACCACGGGAGCGCCTGGCGACAATGACCGGGCGGTTCGGACGACGACTGATTTGTCACACCCCAAAATTTTCAATTTTGGGTTGTGCTTAGAAAAACAAAATAAAATGAATGTGTTTAATGTTTTGATAAAATTTTCTAATTTTAGTTAAGTTAATGCAATATTTAGTTGTAGGAAAAATATGAATTTTAAACTTTTCTAAATAAATTTAATAGGCTTTTGCTTGATGTGATGTTTTCTTGTTGTCGGCTTTGTGTGTTGTAAGTAAACTTTTCAAAATGCGTTTAGTAAGTCATTTATCCTTCTTTTAGCATGTCTTTATCTTTTATGCCGTGATTGAATTCCTCGTCGTCCATCTTAATTCTTTTATTAGAGCTTTCCAAAATCTTCTCCTTGTATTCCAAATCACTCATTTGAGTTTATCATCCACCAACCTATCTTTAAGAACTTTTTAGAAATTTTTCTAGCTTTCTCTAGAACCTTTTCCTACTTATCTAGGAGTATAATCTAATTTTTATATGCTCCAAAATATCTTTGCATGAGCTCCAAATACTTTATTCGGCTTTCTCATGTTCCAAAATATCTCTGGAAATTTTGCTTGAATTTTTAGAGTTTTCGGAGTATTTTTCATGGCTTAAATAGTAATTTCGGACTTTTCTAGAATTATTTTAATCCTGAAAATAATTAATTCGAAAATAATTAAATCTCTATTTTTCCACCAGCCCAAAAAGCCCATGTACAATAATCCTAATAAATCCCAACAGCCCATGCACTTATTTACTAATGGGTTTAATGGCTAATTGGGCCCATTAGTAATGTTGGAGGGTGCAACATCAATTAGTACCATATCGCTAGTTGATGTCAACATGAGGTGTTTTTCTCCCCCTATATATACGTACCAACCCTTAGACAAAGAGCACCAAAACTACCACAAAGGGAGTCCCTAGTTTGGAAATCCAGGAAGTAAAATATATTTTTTTTTCCTCCTCTATTCTATGTCGTCCTCAACATGTCGCCTCGACCTTGTGCCGACAACGGGACGGTCGAGCGCCATGGCTCTGCGACTTTGCCAGGCCGAGCTGGGCAAGGCCTTTCCTTCCCTGCGCACGAAGCGGATGGCAGCCATAGCCATGGTCGATTCTCATGACGGGCTTTGCCAATAGGGAGGATAGGTAAAGAATTGTTACAAGATCTTTTAATCTCCGTCTTTTAATTATTTGATCTTCAATTCAAGTAGTTTTTGTTGTGTAGGTTTCGTAGCATTGCGCTCTACATAGTAATTACCATGTCACATGAATATGATTTGTTAATTTAAATACACTAATTTGATTATATATATATTCAATATCTTTTAGAATTAAAAGCAATTAGCACCGTGCATGCATGTCAAATGAACAAGCTGAGCTAGTATGTATGCCCATGCCACTACTATGTGTTTATAATTATTAAATATTAATATTAATTTGATTGATGATTATGCAACCATGTCTCTACATAAAAGCAATATAGGACAACATCAATTTTTTTTATAATTAACTGTTAATTTGATTAATGTCATACTCATTATATTTGGTTATAATTTATTTAGCCTAAACATATATATTAAATTTGATAGATGCTCTCACATGTTTACTTCTTTTTGCAAAGATAATAAAGCTTAACTTGCTAAATAAATTATGTGAGAATAGTTATAAAATAAAATAATGGTTAGCTTTAACTTGGCTTTTAAGTTCAAATATGTTTTGTTAAATCTGAACTAATAATATTTTTATGGTTTTATCAACTAAAATAAATCAAGCTCAAGAACTGTCTTCTCTTTTATAATGTAAAATTATCAGTAGTCGTTTTATTTTATCAATAGTTGGTTTTCGACGTTCCTTGCGTTCTCGTGACCGTAGCAATGAATCCTCTCGTTAGAACGCTGTTTGGTGTATTGTTCTTAGTGTCTCTTTTTGCGTGTTTGTATGCTTCTCTATACATGGTGTTTGCTACGAGTAGAACGAGAACCGTCGGAGACCTTTGGAGACGGACTGCCGTCCGAGTAAAATCCCACGGCCTGATCTTCATACCTGACAGCACTATAAAGACAGGAGCCCTGCCACGTTCATGATATCGCATTATCGCGCCGCCGTTTTTGCCCTAGCTTCACGCCGACCGCCATCTTCGCGATCTCGTCGAGCTCAGACACGAAGCCAACCTGTCGCCGCCGTGGATGCCCTTCGCTGCTCCATCGCTGTTCCTGGGAAGCTGCCGACCTTCGGACCTAGGTGAGGAAGTGGCAGGCACAGCCCTTTAGCTCTCTCTTGCTCCGTCGCTGATCCATGCCATCGTTGGAAGCCTGCAGCCAGAGATCGACGTTTACTGGCCGCCGCCGTCTCGGAATCTGATCTGCAGTGTCACCGCGTCTCGACGTTAGTGGCTGCTTTCGGCAGCGTTGCCTCGTCCCTGTATTTGAAAGAGCAGGACACCGCTGGTCTCCAACGCCGCCCTGCAGAAGTCGATCATCGATGTTAGAAGTCATTTTCAGAAGCCAGCAAAATCCCGTGCATGCCTGTACGTATCAACATGCATGTCATCATCCGTTCACTATTTAATTAATATAATTGATATAAATTGCTTAGCTTGAGCAGAGCATGTCCGTGTACTAAACTTGTATTGATGTTCTCACATGTTACTTTATTTTTTGCAAGTTAATGTTTAATTGGCATAATGGATAGTGAAATATTTATAAATAATTTATGGCTATTCTTAACTCAATTTTAAACCAAAATTTACAATTTGACTAATGTAAATTATTTCCCTTTATATGGTTTTGATTAATTATAAAATAAATCAAGTGCTTAATCTTTTATTTTCATTTATATAAAATAAATCTTTCGGTAGTGATTTCTTTCTCCTCTCATCAGTATGCTTTTCACGCCCTGTGTTCATAGCAACACTTAGATTAGTTTTTAAGCATTTTCATATGATTGGTGTACTTGTTCTAATATAGCTATGTTTGTATGTTGTGTATGTCTCTGTGTGGATGCTTGTGTTGTTGCTATGATAATCGTGTCCAGTCGGTGAGCTTTATGTGATGAACAAGAAGTATCGTTTGAAGGAATATCTGAGATCAAAGAGTACAAGAAAGGATCTAAAGTTTAAGGCAAGTATAGCTTGGGACCTCCTTGATTACCTATTCACAATAACCACTATATTTCATATGCATGTATCTTTGATTCCCTATTAAGGATGACTTAGAGTTGATTACTATCTACCTTGATGACTTGGGATATGTGCATGTGGGTAGTACTTGCTAGTCTTTGGGTATATATAACCATGATCTCGTAACATGAATAATGGAATATGCATTAACATTAAAAGATGATTCTATTACTGTTATAGAGATCTAGAGCTTGGTGTTTTGTTGCTCTAGTTTCTCTCCATAAGGACTTATCTGTAAGTGGTCACCGGGATTTACTGATGCAATTTGTGAGGGCTATATGGCTCTGGCTTTAGTCAAGTATGAGGACCTTTTCTAGCTTGTTAGAGGTTACCGAAAGGCGCAAGAGGGGCTTTACACGATGGGCATAGCGTGGCTTCGTCCTTATGTGTTGCCTGCTGCGGTGTGAACCATTTGGAAGGGGGATTCTATGTCTGCTTGTCGAGGAAACCTAGCGGCCCTAACTTGTTAGACGAATCTTTGAAAGGCTTCATAGTGAACCCTGCCGACCTTCCTTGGAAGTGGGTCAAGAGGCTGATCACCTCGGGCAAAAGGGTAAATCACGACTCGCGGTGAAAGTGTACACCCTGCGCGCAGAGTTTAATAAAGCGGTATACTAGCCGTGCCCCGGACACGGGCGGCCTTGGGGATTCTTACGGAATAGCCGATCACGATGTATTATGTTTAATTATCTTTGTTTAATCATATTGTTATGTATTATTCTTTATTCTTGTTTACTTGATCATGTGGTTATGGGAAGTGCTACTACCTTGTTGCTATTATTGCCAAAGTGTTAATCTATTAAAAAGCTAATCGCAGTAAACCAGTGTCAGCCTTTTGAGCCTCATGAACCCCATGTTATATTTGCTGAGTACGACATGTACTTACGCTCTTGCCTTTACTATTTATTACTTTGGAAAATCCCGGATGGGTACCAGATGGTGGAGTTAGTGAGTTGCTAGGCATATGTACCCCCAGTCAACCGTCCCTGTGAAGATGGAGCTTCAAGAAAAGACTAGCTGCCGTTTCGCTTTACTCTGATGTAAGTGTTAAATATATGTAAGTTTCCACTATATAACACTGATTTTGATACTCTCTACTTGTTTTCGTATGTGTGGACTTCCTGGGCACACATATGGTAAGCCTAGTTTTGTTTATTAAAACTGGGTGTTACAGATTGGTATCAAAGCAGTGTTGACTGTAGGACGTATGCCTAGTTAGCACTGGTCGTTTTCTAAACGCTAATTTGCTACAAAACTATTTTTCTATCTCCTTGGCTTATTGATTTAACTATTTCTTGTCCTTGTCTTATTGTCCCTCATCCTTGATAGCTTCCTTTGAGTTATGTGCTTATCTCCTTGGTATATATTATTTCTATTGTTTACTAAATTTTATGAACTCATTTTATTCAACTTTTCGATGGCCTTTCATCAGCTGGAGACCACTCTTTAGGATGCCCACCATTACTACAAGAAGCACGAGTAGTGTCATTGTTGTGTTGTGTGCTTGTCTTGCTTGGTGTGTTGCTTGTGTGACGTCTCTACCTACGTGCTTCGAAGACGAATCTCAAGATGAAGTTTTGAAGATTATCAAGCCCTTTTGTTAAGTGGGGTAGCATCCTCTATAAACCGTATTGATCTTTATCACCCTTGCCATCTCTGATTTCTCTCTCTCTTGTTTTAGATTATTTTATCATTTTTTCATCAGAATAGCATATTCCCTTGCATGCTCCAAACTATCATATTCCCTTGCAGTTTCTTGTTGGCTCGTTTAGGCCTAGTATGTAGCCTGGCGAGCCACATGCCAAGGTCGATCACCACCAGATTACTGGCCTGGTGCCTCCTGTGTCATTGCCGGTCAGTCACGGCCTCTCCTCCCTCATGGGTTAAGCTTACTAATAGGAACCAAATATTGTGCCGTGCCTTGAACACCCGTGCTAGCATATATATGTCCTATTTACAATGACAACCCTCCCATGTTCCTTCCAATGACCAAAATATCTCCCATATGTGCCCTACCTTAAAATCACTCAATGACCTTGAATCAAAGAAACATGAAGACTTAGATTGGCCTTATCCATCTTTCTAGCCTCTTTGAATCTCGGGGACGAGATTCCCCGTTAAGTGGGGTAGATTTGTCACACCCCAAAATTTTCAATTTTGGGTTGTGCTTAGAAAAAATAAAATAAAATGAATGTGTTTAATGTTTTGATAAAATTTTCTAATTTTAGTTAAGTTAATGCAATATTTAGTTGTAGGAAAAATATGAATTTTAAACTTTTCTAAATAAATTTAATAGGCTTTTGCTTGATGTGATGTTTTCTTGTTGTCCGGCTTTGTGTGTTGTAAGTAAACTTTTCAAAATGCGTTTAGTAAGTCATTTATCCTTCTTTAGCATGTCTTTATCTTTATTTGTGATTGAATTCCTCGTCGTCCATCTTAATTCTTTTATTAGAGCTTTCCAAAATCTTCTCCTTGTATTCCAAATCACTCATTTGAGTTTATCATCCACCAACCTATCTTTAAGAACTTTTTAGAAATTTTTCTAGCTTTCTCTAGAACCTTTTCCTACTTATCTAGGAGTATAATCTAATTTTTATATGCTCCAAAATATCTTTGCATGAGCTCCAAATACTTTATTCGGCTTTCTCATGTTCCAAAATATCTCTGGAAATTTTGCTTGAATTTTTAGAGTTTTCGGAGTATTTTTCATGGCTTAAATAGTAATTCTGGACTTTTCTAGAATTATTTTAATCCTGAAAATAATTAATTCCGAAAATAATTAAATCTCTATTTTTCCACCAGCCCAAAAAAGCCCATGTACAATAATCCTAATAAATCCCAACAGCCCATGCACTTATTTACTAATGGGTTTAATGGCTAATTGGGCCCATTAGTAATGTTGGAGGGTGCAACATCAATTAGTACCATATCGCTAGTTGATGTCAACATGAGGTGTTTTTTTCTCCCTATATATACGTACCAACCCTTAGACAAAGAGCACCAAAACTACCACAAAGGGAGTCCCTAGTTTGGAAATCCGGAAGTAAAATATATTTTTTTTCCTCCTCTATTCTATGTCGCCCTCAACATGTCGCCTCGACCTTGTGCCGACAACCGGGACGGTCGAGCGCCATGGCTCGCGACTTTGCCAGCCGAGCTGGGCAAGGCCTTTTCCTTCCCGCAAGAGACGGCGGATGGCAGCCATAGCCATGGTCGGATTCAGACGGGCTTTGCCAATAGGGAGGATAGGTAAAGAATTGTTACAAGATCTTTTAATCTCCGTCTTTTAATTATTTGATCTTCAATTCAAGTAGTTTTTGTTGTGTAGGTTTCGTAGCATTGCGCTCTACATAGTAATTACCATGTCACATGAATATGATTTGTTAATTTAAATACACTAATTTGATTATATATATATTCAATATCTTTTAGAATTAAAAGCAATTAGCACCGTGCATGCATGTCAAATGAACAAGCTGAGCTAGTATGCCCATGCCACTACTATGTGTTTATAATTATTAAATATTAATATTAATTTGATTGATGATTATGCAACCATGTCTCTACATAAAAGCAATATAGGACAACATCAATTTTTTTTATAATTAACTGTTAATTTGATTAATGTCATACTCATTATATTTGGTTATAATTTATTTAGCCTAAACATATATATTAAATTTGATAGATGCTCTCACATGTTTACTTCTTTTTTTGCAAAGATAATAAAGCTTAACTTGCTAAATAAATTATGTGAGAATAGTTATAAAATAAAATAATGGTTAGCTTTAACTTGGCTTTTAAGTTCAAATATGTTTTGTTAAATCTGAACTAATAATATTTTTATGGTTTTATCAACTAAAATAAATCAAGCTCGAACTGTCTTCTCTTTTATAATGTAAAATTATCAGTAGTCGTTTTATTTTATCAATAGTTGGTTTTCGACGTTCCTTGCGTTCTCGTGACCGTAGCAATGAATCCTCTCAGTTAGAACGCTGTTTGGTGTATTGTTCTTAGTGTCTCTTTTTGCGTGTTTGTATGCTTCTCTATACATGGTGTTTGCTACGAGTAGAACGAGAACCGCCGGAGACCTTTGAGACGGACTGCCGTCCGAGTAAAATCCCACGGCCTGATCTTCATACCTGACAGCACTATAAAGACAGGAGCCCTGCCACGTTCATGATATCGCATTATCGCGCCGCCGTTTTTGCCCTAGCTTCACGCCGACCGCCATCTTCGCGATCTCGTCGAGCTCAGACACGAAGCCAACCTGTCGCCGCCGTGGATGCCCTTCGCTGCTCCATCGCTGTTCCTGGGAAGCTGCCGACCTTCGGACCTAGGTGAGGAAGTGGCAGGCACAGCCCTTTAGCTCTCTCTTGCTCCGTCGCTGATCCATGCCATCGTTGGAAGCCTGCAGCCAGAGATCGACGTTTACTGGCCGCCGCCGTCTCGGAATCTGATCTGCAGTGTCACCGCGTCTCGACGTTAGTGGCTGCTTTCGGCAGCGTTGCCTCGTCCCTGTATTTGAAAGAGCAGGACACCGCTGGTCTCCAACGCCGCCCTGCAGAAGTCGATCATCGATGTTAGAAGTCATTTTCAGAAGCCAGCAAAATCCCGTGCATGCCTGTACGTATCAACATGCATGTCATCATCCGTTCACTATTTAATTAATATAATTGATATAAATTGCTTAGCTTGAGCAGAGCATGTCCGTGTACTAAACTTGTATTGATGTTCTCACATGTTACTTTATTTTTTGCAAGTTAATGTTTAATTGGCATAATGGATAGTGAAATATTTATAAATAATTTATGGCTATTCTTAACTCAATTTTAAACCAAAATTTACAATTTGACTAATGTAAATTATTTCCCTTTATATGGTTTTGATTAATTATAAAATAAATCAAGTGCTTAATCTTTTATTTTCATTTATATAAAATAAATCTTTCGGTAGTGATTTCTTTCTCCTCTCATCAGTATGCTTTTCACGTCTGTGTTCATAGCAACACTTAGATTAGTTTTTAAGCATTTTCATATGATTGGTGTACTGTTCTAATATAGCTATGTTTGTATGTTGTGTATGTCTCTGTGTGGATGCTTGTGTTGTTGCTATGATAATCGTGTCCGGTCGGTGAGCTTTATGTGATGAACAAGAAGTATCGTTTGAAGGAATATCTCGAGATCAAAGAGTACAAGAAAGGATCTAAAGTTTAAGGCAAGTATAGCTTGGGACCTCCTTGATTACCTATTCACAATAACCACTATATTTCATATGCATGTATCTTTGATTCCCTATTAAGGATGACTTAGAGTTGATTACTATCTACCTTGATGACTTGGGATATGTGCATGTGGGTAGTACTTGCTAGTCTTTGGGTATATATAACCATGATCTCGTAACATGAATAATGGAATATGCATTAACATTAAAAGATGATTCTATTATTGTTATAGAGATCTAGAGCTTGGTGTTTTGTTGCTCTAGTTTCTCTCCATAAGGACTTATCCGTAAGTGGTCACCGGGATTTACTGATACAGTATTTGTGAGGGCTATATGGCGGCTTTAGTCAAGTATGAGGACCTTTTCTAGCTTGTTAGAGGTTACCGAAAGGCGCAAGAGGGGCTTTACACGATGGGCATAGCGTGGCTTCGTCCTCATGTGTTTTCCGCCGGTGTGAACCATTTGGAAGGGGGATTCTATGTCCGCTTGTCGAGGAAACCTAGCGGCCCTAACTTGTTAGACGAATCTTTGAAAGGCTTCATAGTGAACCCCTGCCGACCTTCCTTGGAAGTGGGTCAAGAGGCTGATCACCTCGGGCAAAAGGGTAAATCACGACTCGCAGTGAAAGTGTACACCTCTGCGCAGAGTTTAATAAACTGGTATACTAGCCGTGCCCCGGACACGGGCGGCCTTGGGGATTCTTACGGAATAGCCGATCACCGATGTATTATGTTTAATTATCTTTGTTTAATCATATTGTTATGTATTATTCTTTATTCTTGTTTACTTGATCATGTGGTTATGGGAAGTGCTACTACCTTGTTGCTATTATTGCCAAAGTGTTAATCTATTAAAAAGCTAATCGCAGTAAACCAGTGTCAGCCTTTTGAGCCTCATGAACCCCATGTTATATTTGCTGAGTACGACATGTACTTACGCTCTTGCCTTTACTATTTATTACTTTGGAAAATCCCGGATGGGTACCAGATGGTGGAGTTAGTGAGTTGCTAGGCATATGTACCCCCCTACCAACCGTCCCTCGTGAAGATGGAGCTTCAAGAAAAGACTAGCTGCCGTTTCGCTTTACTCTGATGTAAGTGTTAAATATATGTAAGTTTCCACTATATAACACTGATTTTGATACTCTCTACTTCTGTTTCTGTATGTGTGGACTTCCTGGGCACACATATGGTAAGCCTAGTTTTGTTTATTAAAACTGGGTGTTACATACGGCTCACGGCGGCCGACCGCACCGGAGCACCTTCGGCGAAACTGGGCACGGCAACGGACTTGGCATCTCAATGCGAACTCAGCGCACCCCGAACACGACTCTCCACAACCTTAGACACGCACGGCGATGAGCACGACCACGGCGGACGGCGGAGCTCACCGGTGCTCATGGTGTTCCGGCTAACCCACTACAACTCCGAAGCAACCAACACCCTAGATCGATTCAGAAGCTCACCACAGATTCAAAATAAGGAAGCAGCGGACTCGGAGATGGCCGGAGGGTAGTTGACGGTGGCGGCAGCGACTGCGGCGGCGTGAACCGAGGAAGATGACGGTGTTCCGGCGCGTTGGGGACTCCTCTGCGCCAACAGACAAGCCGACTGTGATTAGCACCTAACTATGAAACCAAAACGAGTCAGGGATTGGGTTGATAGGCATGGAGTTGCCCTGACCAGAGAACGATGGCTCATGGCGGCGGTTCGGCCGGAAAGGATGGAGATGATGATGCGCGGTCGATTCAGACTATGTCAAGAACTGTGGCTTGGTTCTCTGGAGTCGCAACGAAGTTGCGGACTTGATTGCTAGAGCAATTGGACAGAGAGGTTGTGTCGACGGGGAAATTCACCGATGAACCGAGGGATCGACGGCGGCGGTGAGGAAGAAGAAAAAGAGGGATTGACGGCCGGCAGTGGCTTTTATAGAGCGTAGACGGTGCAGCAAGGTGGCAGGCAGCTTCGTGAACTCGGCCCAGTGGTTGGTTTCGCGGGATCGCCGGGCGAGGACGCAAGAAGAGCCACGGCGGCGACGACCGCCGGCATGGGCAAGAAGCAAGGTGGCACACGAAAATATCTAAAAATATGAATTGTACATCTTTTCATGATCTACAACTTTTATTAAGTAAGTTTTGTCAGAATCCAAATAATTTTTGAATTTGCATTTCAAATTTGAAAAGGGGACAAAACCCTAACCTTTGGGATTTCAAAATTACTTTCAAATTTTGAATAAAAGATGAAAATCTCTAAAAATAAAAGTTGTTCCACTTCTCGAGATCTACAACTTTCATTTAGAAAGTTTTTCATGAAATTAAATAATTTTTAAATTGGAGTTTAAAAATCAATAGGGGACATTTTCTAATTTATTAAACTTTTGAAATTAGTTTAAATTCTATTCAAAATATACCAAACTTGTAGAGCTCAAAGAGATGTACAATCTGTATTTTTGAAGTTTTCCCAAATTTTGAATATTTTGAGATGAAATTGAGAAAAGGGGCAAAAACGCTTTTGAATTTCAGCTTTTGAAAAGGAATTTCAAATTGAATCTTTGGGCAATTAATTAATGATGTTGTGGTGAGTTTCAAACCCAACCAATGGCATACTCTCAAAGTACAAAGTTCATACTTTGAAATAGTGCCAATGGTTAGCAACTTTTATTTTTAAAAATAATTATGGTTAGCTCATCAAAATTGAAAATGAAATTCAATTTCCAACACTTGGCCACTTGAGCTAGGGTTTGGGATTTAAATTCCAAATTCAAATTTGATTCTCCCTTGCACCTCATTTGACTTGTAAAACATGTTTGATGTGTAAGTCAAGGTTAGCCAAACATTTGCAAACATCAAGATGAATTTTAGTTGATTGCTTTTTATAAATAAAATTACACATGTGAGTGGAATTTAAATGGTAAACACATACACATATGGTATAAAAGAGCTCAAACAAACCCTAGAATTGTAAACTCATTTTAGCCATTCTCATTAGGGTTCTCTAATTATGAATGCTTATGCAATGATGATGATGACACGGCAGGTTTAGGTTAACGTAACACCAGAGGTGTTACACTTCTCATATGTGGAAAGGGCCTAATTTTTGGGACAGAAAGCTTTACTCAAAAAAGAGATGGGATGACCCTCTTGCATCAACACAACCCCCATGCCAAGATCACTAGCATCAGTTTCAATAACAAACTGTTTACTGAAATCAGGTATGGCTAAGACAGGAGCAGTGCTTAGAGCAGTTTTCAACAATTGAAATGATTCTTGAGCTTGAGGAGACCAGAAGAAACTCACTCCTTTCTTGAGCAACTGAGTTAAAGGTTTACTAAGCAACCCATAATGCCTGATGAATCTCCTGTAATAGCCAGTTAGCCCCAAAAAGCCTCTAAGTTGTTTCACATTAACAGGAACAGGCCAGTTGTTCATAGCAGCAATTTTAGATGGTTCTGTTGCTACTCCATCCTTAGACACAATATGTCCCAAATATTCTAGTGACTGTTGGGCAAAAGTACACTTGGATCTCTTCAAGAGGAAACTGCTGTTGTGTAAAATCTGAAACACCTGCTGCAGATGGAATATATGATCTTCCAAAGTTCTACTGTAAACAAGGATGTCATCCATAAATACTAAGACACATTTTCTCAGCAAAGGTGCAAATATGGTATTCATAGCAGCTTGAAAGGTTCTTTGGAGCATTAGTTAATCCAAAAAGCATGACATTGAATTCATAGAGGCCACATGAGTCTTGAAAGCAGTTTTCATCACATCCTGTTCAAGCACTCTTATCTGATGATATCCAAATCTGCAATCTAGCTTTGAAAAATAACTAGCTCCAGCCAATTCATCCAATAATTCATCGACAACTGGAAGTGGATGCTTATTCTTCACTGTTATAGCATTTAAATGTCTATAATCAACACAGAATCTCCAAGAACCATCCTTCTTTTTCACCAAAAGAACAGGTGAGGCATAAGGACTGGTGCTATGCTGAATAATCCTAGATTTTAACATCTCATTAACTTGCTTTTCAATCTCATCTTTTTGCTTAGGAACATACCTGTAGGGCCTCACATTCACTGGTTAGGAGCCAGCCATCAAGGGAATGCTGTGATCATAGTCTCTTTTTGGAGGTGGCTGAGAAGGTTCCTGAAACAATTGTTCATACTGAGACAAGAGAGATTGCACAGCTGGTTGCTCCTGATAGTTAGAGTCCTTCCCACAGTTGTTGATACTAAGGATAGGTTGATCAGGCAAACACTTCTGATCCAGGGGGCAGATAGCTTTTAACTCAAGTAGATGGGCCACAGCTCTTTTCTTCAGAAGACCTTTCAACTTATGTTTGGATATAGCAGTGCATCTCCTTACTTCATCAGTGACCCCTCTCAGTACAATTCTTTTCTTCTCAGCTGTGAAGCTAACTAGTTTGTTCTTCCAGTGAATCCACATAGGACTGTGTTTCTCCAACCAATCTGCCCCAAGTATCATGTCATAACATTGCAATGGTAGGATTCTGGTATCATGTGAAAATGTATGGCCTTGAATGTGCCACTGCATTTGAGGAATCATTGTCTGAGACACCATGGGACTACCATCGCCAGATAAAGAACCGTATTGGGGAGCAAGCTTGAGTTGACTGGATAATATGAGAAGCCACTTCCTCACTTATGAAAGTCCCTGCACTTCTAGAGTCTAACAAGATCAGTACTTCCTGGGAGTCAATGGTGCCCTTCAGCCTGAGTGTTCTATTCCTCTTTTCAGACTGATTCTCTGCAGAGCAGGGTAAACTAGAAATAGGCATTATCACTTGTCTTGGAGTAGCTTTAGAATCTTCTTCTGATGAAGTGTAATCTGCCTCATTATCCAGTTGTACTGCTTCTAACAACTCTTGTATGACATGCAAGGGAACATTTGCTGGACACTTATGGTTCCTACCAGTCCACTTTTCACCACAGACAAAACATAGATTGTTCTCCTTTCTATGAGCCTTGAGGTCCAATAGCTTCTGGGATGCTGAAACACTCTGAGAAGACTCAGTTGCCTTAGCTTCTTCCTTTCTGTTCTTGAACTTATCAGCAGCATTGTTGTATCTAGAAGAGAATCGACTGAATTCCTTGTGTTTAGTCCTTGCCTGCACCTTAGGCTTACTCAATTCCAGTTCTGCCTCTTGTAACAGTGCCAGTGCCTGCAGTCTCCAAATCGGGAGGTCTATGCAGTGTGATTGGGGCTCGGATCTCTTCTTTCAAACCACCCAAGAATCGAGTCACCAAGTAAACATCATCATAGTTAGGATTGTAGAGCAAAATACTGTGGGCCAACTGCTTAAATCTCTGTTGATAGCACGCAAGCGAGCATGCGCTTTAAGCTCTCCAATTGCTTCATGTGTAATGGATACTGGTCCTTATCAAAGTGGGCACATACAGCAACATGCAAGGCCTCCCAAGTCGTAAATCGACTGAAGCCGTATGTCGTGACCATGTAGCCGTACTCCCAACGAAATTCAATGCTGCAAAGTTGGGCTTCATGGCCT
>JADLZL010003884.1:0-22406 GCA_015844335.1 Chrysopogon serrulatus
AAAGTAGTGCTTGAAAATTTTAAAGGAAAAAAAAAAAAGCCTTTTTCTTTTCCCAGCGGACCTTCTTGTCGCGGCCCATCGGCCCTTACACCCGACTCCCCACGCGCGCAGGCTTGGCGCTCGCCCGACCCGACCCTCCTTCTCTTCTCCCGGCGGGCGGAGCCGAACTGTCGGCCACCCTCTCCTTCCTCTGCTTATTTCGTCACGAAGGCGAAAGCGCGATTAATAAGCGGCGGCGAGCGGCGTCCCTCGCCCGGCAGCTGCACCTCGGACGAAACCGACTACACGACAGTTCCTCACACCGAACGCGCGAGGTATCAAGCGGCCTCTCCTCTCCGCGGTCGCACCTGAGCGACTCGGCTCGTGCGGCGCCGCGGCACACCGCGACTCAGATGGCGGGCTCCTCGGCGATGCGAGCACCCGACCACGATCCAGCGACATAAAGGCGGGCACTACACGGCGGCGAGCGCGACTCGGAGCATCACTAGGCAGACACCGCGGCGAGCATGGCGGCGGCATGGCGGTGCTCACCGATGCTCACGGTGTTCCGGCTAACCGACCGCGGCGTAAAAGCAAAACCAACACCTTAGATAGACTCGGGGAATTACCCACAGCTTCAAAACAAAGGCACGACGAACTTGGGGACGATCGGAGAATGGATGACGACAGCGGCAAATGCTGGCGGCACGTGAACCGATGAAGCTCGTCGGCGTTCGGGTGAAAAGGATGATGCTGCGCCAAACAAGGAGTCGATCTGAATCGGTGGAGCTAGGCGAAGCTGTAGAAGCAATCGGTTGGGCTTTCGACGCCGACGAGCGCCGGTAAGGGTTGAGAGCTCACGGCGGCGGTGCTTGGACCGGAGAGCAAGAAGATGAGGCGGTCCGGCTACTCCGACATCAAGGTAAACGTCGACGAGTGGCTCGGGACGACGCTTGGCGCAAGGAGGTTGCGGAGCTGTGTGCAAATGAAACCGACGGCAATGGTGCGTGGAGCTCGAATTTGACAGAGGAATGGCGGTCGATCGGTGTGGCAGGGGAAGAGGAAAGGAGGCGTCGTCGGCCGGCGGTGCACGGTTTTTATAGCCCCGGGGAAAAGCTCGACAGTGGGGGGGGTCTTGTGGCCCGACGAGCTGGTTGGCGGCGCGGGAAAAAGCGAACGCGCGAGAAACGGCCCGGCGGCCGTCGGCCCGGCCGGCCGGCATGGGCGCCGATGAGGTGTCCCCCCTGTCTGTTTGTAGCGGCGCCACCTATTTTCCAATTTTCAAAATTAATCCCAAAAATTATACTGTACACCAAAATATCTCAAAATACCGTTTGTTCCAAATTTTGTGCTCTACAACTTTCATTAAGGAAGTTTTGTCAGATTCAAACTAGTTTTTGAATTTGAACTTCAAGTTTGAATTTAACATAAAACCCTAGCTTTAGGAATTTTAAAATTACTTTCAAATTTTGAATAAAGATGAAAATCTCAAAAATAAAAGTTGTTCCATTTCTCAATGTCTACAACTTTCATTTAGGAAGTTTTTCATGAAACCCAATAACTTTTGAATTGTAGTTTAAAACTTAAAAGGAGAAAATTTGAAATTCAATTTACTTTTAAAATTACTCAAATTTTTATTCAAAAACTTGAAAAACTTTGTATACCAAAGTTGTAGAGCTCAAAGAGATGTACAAACTGTATTTTGGAGTTTTTCCCAAATTTTGAATATTTTTGAGGTGAAATTATGAAGGGGGTAAAAACACTTTGAAAATCTCCCTTTTTGAAATGATTTTCAAATTGAATCTTTGGGCAAATAAATTATGATGATGTGGCACTTTTCAAACCCAACCAATAGTACATTTTCAAAGTACAAAGTTCATACTTTGAAATAGTGCCATTGGTTAGCAACTTTATTTATAAAATTAATTATGGTTAGCTCACCAAATTTGAAAGTGATATTCAAATTCCACACTTGGCCTCTCAAGCCGGGGTTTGGGATTTGAATTCAAATTCAAATTTGATTCTTTCTTACACCTTATTTGACTAGTAAAACATTTTTTTTGAGGTGGGGGTTAGGGTTAGCCACACACTTGCAAACATCAAGGTTGATTTTAATTGATTGCTTTTATTGATAAAAAAGTAAACATGTGAGCAAGGATTCAAATTATAAACATAAGCACATGTAATACAAAGGAGCTCAAACAACACCCTAGAATCATAAACTCATTTTAATTGTTTGAATTAGGGTTTTCTAATCATGAATGCTCATGCAATGATGATGATGACATGGCGGGGTTTTGCTTAACGTAACAGGGGTGTTACAATATTAGGGTCCAAGGTGTAAGAGTCATCCTCCCTTACCCAGCGCGACTCGCCCTATGTTGATGGTAGATAACGATCATTTTTAACCATCAACTAAATGCATAAAAGCGATTACCACTAGAAAACATAGGGGTTATAACTGACAATTTACACGAGTTTTGGTGATTTCACATTTTCTGCAGGATTATTCCAGAAAAGAGAAATTGGGGGATTTAATTGTAAGATTTGCACGAAACTTAACCGCGACGGAAAATATTATCAACGGACTCAGAAAGGTTTCAGAAAACACCAGAAGAAAGCGGAGTCCGTGCCTTGGAGAGGTGGGGCCGGCCGGCCCCACAAGCCAGGCCACCCGACACCTCTTGGTGGGTCCCACCTGTCATCTTCTGGAGTGTTCCTTCACCGCCTTTGAGGATCAATCTTGACCCTACGTGAAGTCGGTTTGATCCAACGGTCATCGTTTCCTCCACCGGACTATAAATATGGACCTGTACCCCCCAGGAGCAATTAGGGTTTTACCTCAATTTATTTGTTAAGATTAGACTAGAAGTTAGGGTTTCCAGAAATTAGAATTAGAGCTCCAGTTTTTCAAGTTCTAGATTAGGTTTAGCTAGTAAGGTTCAAGTAGAGTTGGGCGCTTCGCTTGGAGCTTCCGAACTGCAGTCAAGAGATTGGTAATTTGTATCCTGTTTATGACTTTGTTCTTAATTATTATATTGCTACTTATTAAGTTCTTAGTTTGCTCTAGTTGCATTCTTGATATAATTATGATTGGTGATGATTATAGTCATATGTTCGTAAAGCGCCTAATTCAATACTCGAGTGGGTTAGGTGGTATGTATTATGTAAGCATAGTGCTTAGATATCATATATACCTATGATTGCATCCTGATGTGCCGGGTAGTGTGGTAGATCGTAGACGTACAGGTCTATTGAGTCCTCTGTATTCCACCCCTCGCATGTAGGCTAGTAGAGGCGGTCGCGAAAGGAGGTGACTTATGTCTCAATATCCTCCCTAATTGATGCTTCTTATGTTGTTTTCTGAATTGGTTATGCTATAGATGAAAGTATGTATATTGTTGTGTGGCAGAACCTTCTAAATTATATGGCCCACAAGCACTGACCTTGTCCCTAAGACCTCAGTCAACCATGCTTATACACCATATAACCTAGAATGTTCCGTCGGGTGGATCCCCGATAAACCACAATTACTCCAGGATCGATACTTACAGATACATCACAAAGCATTACAACAAGCTTTCATACAAAATACCGAGTAGCGGAAGACTTACAATAACTTAATTTACAAACATTTTGTAAAACTTATACAAACCGGAGTATTATTACAAAGCGGAAGTATCATTATATAACTTTATTACACTCACTCAACAAAAGGTGCCCCCGCCGAGAGGCCACTCAATTCACTCTTCCTCGGACACTTCTTCAACAACCGTCATGCGGCAAGGGCCGTAGCACGCTTGCCCATGCGGTTCACACAACGAGGGGTTGAACAAACCCGAGTACAAAAAAGTACTCCATAAGACTTACCCGACCAAAATTGGGGAGAAGACTCGGGGAATCTTTGGCTAATAGGAATCAAGGTGAGGCTTTAGCAAGATCAAAAGACTCTTTTTTGCTAAAAAGACTAAGCCAGTCCTTAATGTATCAATCACTCGTCAAACATATACCGAATTCAAAACTTTTCATACTCAACTTTCATTATTACTACGATGCCGGGACTCGGATCACGGCTCCCATATCGTGGAGCACACGACGATTCGAATCGCTTTATATACCCAGCTGGGGCTTCCTAGCCACACGATGTATGCAGGACTCAATATCTTACATACATCAACTCACGCCCGGATTTCTCCCTACCTAACGGAGGTGCGAGTACACCACCTCACTACGGCCGCTCGGTCACCGGCGGTGCGCATCGTAGAATGGGCACACGCTACTTGTCCGTTCTAGTAAAAGATAGTCCAAGTGGAGTTTACCGCCATTAGCATGCGACTAGTACTATCCAATAACCTCGTGATCCCGGGGCCAAACAACGGACGGTCCTTAACCGACACAAGTGGGCGACACTACACCGGGGCACTAGCCCTTCCCCGGTGCAAGTCACTCCACCGACGTCTCGAGTTACTCATCATCATGTTCTTGTGCGTATCCCTAACCCGGCCAAGGTGAGAGGTAGGCGACAAGCAACATCAGGTTTTCATAAATTCCCATCAGGGATCATTGTGATCACACCTTTGTAAACAGTTTATCAAAACCCTACACTAGTAGCAAGACTAAGCGCATACTAAGCATTTCGAAATCAAAACAGGTATCCAGGATAATATATCAAGGTATGGTAAATGCATCAAGTAGGGTAACACACAACTCCCCGCACCTAATGCGGTATCATCACATGAAATCATAAAACTTTTCGAAATACAAGGCAGGGTTTGAATGCATCCGGGGCTTGCCTTGGGGCTCGACGAAGTGAGATGCAGTTACCCAATCACCAGGATCAGATCCAACCTCTTCGGGAACTGGAGATGGCTCAACTCCCTCCTCAGATTCGATAGCTACACGATTGAGATGCATGATTACAGTGCAGTAAACGAATGAACATGCGATAACGATGCATCAAACGTTAATCTATCTTGAGTACAACTTTCCTTCACGGTAACCTCACTCTAAGAAGGTATAACTAGCGTCGACGACGACGGAATAGCGATACGCAATCAACATGAAATGCCGAAGGTCATTAGGGTTAATGACCTAGGGTCATCACTCAATCCCAAAATCAAGCAACCCTAATGGTGATTAGAGGTGATTACTAATTTATTGACCATTTTCACACGATCGTTGAAAGCCGCTAATTAACTTGCTAATTAAAGATTAATTAAACCCTAATTAATCAAAGAATTAACTAATTAAACATTAATTAAAAGGGATTAATTAAGCTTAAAACAAAACTTAATCAAAACTTAACCAAACTTCATAATTAAGATCCTCATACTCTAATTAGCACACAAAACAAATTTCATAATTTTTGGGCTTATATTTTAATTATTAAAAATCATGGAAGTTGCATTTATTAATTTAAAGAGCAGATTAAAGCACAATTAAATTTTATCAGAAAAACAAAGTTAGTATTTTTCCTAAACAGAGCACATCACAAGGAGCATACACATATTTTTATTACATTTTTATTTGCCCAAATAAAATTAATACAAAAAGATGAAAACTGTGCTTTGGAAATTAAAAAGGAAAAAGGAAAACATTTTTATCTCTCGCGTGGGCTTACTTGCGGCGCCCATCGGCTGCACACGGCGCACGGCGCACGGCCGGCTTCCACGCGCTGCCAAGCATTCGCCCGCCTGGGCGCACGCCCGCGCCCTTCCTCGGTCGACAAGGCGGGGGCCCGGTCGTCGGCTCCTTCTCCTTCCCTCTCCCCTCCCGGCCGAACAGGCGGCGGCGGCGATCAGCGGGCGCTTTCGACGGTGACAACTTCTCCGGCGAAACCGACCCGCGCCAACGACTTCCTCGCATCACCCCGCGTCCAACAAGCTACTGAACGACCCTTTTCTTCTACCGGAGAGCACACACCGAGAACCCCGGCGGCTCGACGGCGCACGTCGGACCACGACCAAACTCACCGGAGCTTCTCTGGCGACGCTAGACACACCAAACCACTCCACAACCTCAGGCGAACTCGGTACGAGACGAAAACGACTCGGAGCATGGCTAGCTATGCACGACGAGGGGCACGCCCACGGCGGACGGCGGAGCTCACCGGCGCTCACGGCGTTTCAACCAGACCACGACATGACAAGCGTAACCATCACCTTGGTTATACTCACGAGCTCACCGTGACTTCAAAACACAAGCGCAATGAAGTTGGAAGATGGATGGAGGATGGTGGGCCGGCGAGAGCAATGGGCTGCTTGGCGATGTGAGCTCGACGGCGAGGTGGCGTCTCGGCGTGTTGAGGCTTCGGCTGGTAAAAATAAAGAGTCGATCGCGGTTAGGGACCAAGGAAGAAGCTAGTGAAGCAGTCGGTTGGACTTGAGATGCGCCAACGAGCTCTGACGAGGGTGAACGGCTTACGGCGGCGCTGTTGACCGTGATCGAAGAAGACGACGGCGGGTCAGCAGCTCCGACGGTCTCACAGCTCGACTAATAGCTCGGGGTGTGCGCACAACTGAGGCGGAGCTGTGTGCAAACACAATTTGGCAGTGGCTTTGTGTGGTGCGCGAATTCGGTGGAAGGGCGGCGGTGGTCGACGGTGAGCAAAGTGAGGAGGAAGAAAAGGAGAATTTGGCGGCCCGGCGGTGGCTTTTATAGGCCAAGAACGAGCCGGACAGGTGGAGGGTGATGTCACGACGCCGGCGAGGTGGTTGGCGGCGCGGGGAAACCGGGAAGGGGCGCGAACGGCCGGCGGCGGCCGCCGGCAGCCCGGCATGGGCACCCCCCGTGGATCACTGTAGCGGGGGGGACACCTATTTCCTCCATTTTCGAAATTAATCCAAAAAGTTGAACTGTTCACAAAAATCTTCCAAAATATCAAGTGTGCAACTTTTCCAGCTCTACAACTTTGATTTAAAGAGTTTGGGCAGAATCCAATTAGTTTTTGAATTTGAATTCCAAATTTGAAAAGGGACAAAATTCTAACTTTGGGGATTTCAAAATTACTTTCAAATTTTGAATAAAAGATGAAAATCTCCAAAAATAAAAGTTGTTCTATTTCTCAGGATCTACAACTTTCATTTAGGAAGTTTTTCATGAAACCCAATAATTTTTGAATTGCAGTTTAAAACTCAAAAGGGGACAATTTGAAATTCAAATTACTTTTGAAATTACTCCAATTTTTATTCAAAAACTTGAAAAACTTTGTATACCAAAGTTGTAGAGTTCAAAGAGATGCACAAACTGTATTTTGGAGTTTTTCCCAAATTTTGAATATTTTGAGGTGAAATTATGAAGGGGGTAAAAACACTTTGAAAATCTCCCTTTTTGAAATGATTTTCAAATTGAATCTTTGGGCAAATAAATTATGATGATGTGGCACTTTTTCAAACCCAACCAATAGTACACTTTCAAAGTACAAAGTTTATACTTTGAAATAATGCCATTGGTTAGCAACTTTATTTATAAAATTAATTATGGTTAGCTCACCAAATTTGAAAGTGATATTCAAACGCCAACACTCGGCCTTCATGCTAGGGTTTGGGATTTGAATGCCAATTTCAAACTTGGTTCTCTCTTGCACCTCATTTGATTTAGAAAACTTGTTTAAGGTGAAAGTCGGGGTTAGCCAAGCACTTGCAAACATCAAGATTCATTTTAGTTGATGACTTTTATTAATAAAAGTAAACATGTGAGTGAAGTTTAGATTGTCAACACATACACATGTGATATAAAGAACTCAAACAACACCCTAAAATCATAAACTCATTTTAATTGTTTGAATTAGGGTTTTCTAATCATGAATGCTCATGCAATGATGATGATGACATGGCGGGTTTTGCTTAACGTAACAGGGGTGTTACATTATATTCCTTTAAAAGGAATCTCGTCCCGAGATTCAAAGCTTAGGGGCTAAGTAATGGAAAAGGAAATGTATCAAGCGGACACATCTTACATTGTTTCATAAGGGAGGTAGAAGGTTCATATTACAAGTCTCATATTTTTTGGAAAGTCACGATTGTTAGAAACCAACCATGACTTAGGAGAAAGAAGGAAGAAACTCAGGAAAGTGTTCATTCAAGAATTCCTCCGATTCCCAAGTTGCTTCATCCTCAGAATGCTGATCCCATTGAACTTTATAAAATCTTTTTATGTGCTGCGGGTGACTCGATCTTTTCGATCAAGAATTTTATTTGGATACTACGCACATTTGGATCGGGTTCAATCACGGAGACCTTCGATGTCGGTGATTTTGTGCGGTACTCGCAAACATTTCTTCAATTGGGACACATGAAATACATTGTGCACCGGTGACAATTGCTCAGGTAGGTTTAGGCGATATGCTACTTTTTCCACACCTTTCGATAATCTGAAATGGACCAATATATCGGGCGCCGGTTTACCTTTTACCCCCGAAACGGTCGACACCTTTACTTGGTGACACTTTCGGATATACATAGTCTCAATTTCAAACGTCAATGGTCTTCGCCGCTTATCGGCATAACTTTTTTTACATGCGGGTGAGCTATTTTTAAATTTTCTTGAATCTGTTTTACTTTGGCTTGATTCTTTAACTAGATCAACACCGAAGAACCATCTTTCGGGCTCGGACCGGTTGAGTGGAGTACGGCATCGGCGGCCATATAAAGCTTCAAATGGTGCCATTTTGATACTCTCTTGATAAGCTGTTATTGTAAGCAAACTCGGCTAATGGCGTGCACTTTGCTCCCAATCGAGGAATAAGTCAAACACACACGATCTTAACATATCTTCAAGAATTTGATTCAACCTTTCGATCGACCATCGGTTTGCGGATGATAAGCAAAGTCTTTTGTACTTAGTAGTACCCATAGTTTCACGAAACCTCTGCCAAAATTGAGCCATAAATTGAGTACCTCGATTCGGTGACTATACTTTTTGGAATCCGTGTAGACACATTACTCGGTCTATATATAATTGAGCATATTGAGGTGCTCTATATTTCTTCTTTCTTTGGAATAAAGTGAGCGGACTTGGTCAACCGATCAACAATAACCCAGATTGAATTATAACCCTTGGCGGTTCTAGGCGGGCCAACGATGAAATCCATACTAATATCCTCCCACTTCCAAATTTGGAATGGGTAAGGGTTGAAGTTCTCCAGTGACTTTTAAATGCGACTTTGATTTTTTGGCGGTATCACCTTTGTGCAACATATCGAGCTATCTCAATTTTCATTTTAGTCCACGGAATCTACGCCTCAGGTCATGATACATCTTGTTGCTACTGGGTGAATCGAGAATCTGGTTAGGTGAGCTTCATCAAGAATCATCTGCCGGAGCTCAGGAACTTTTGGAACAACCAGACGATTTTTGAACCATAACACATTATCATCATCAAGGCGGAAGCAAGATGCTTGCCCGATCGACTTTTTTTCTACGATATGCTTAAGCCCTTTGCTTTCCGTTGAGCAATAATCTTTTCTTGAATAGATGAGTGTATGGTGATATCATTGAGTACCCGAGAAATTATATCAATATTTAATCTCTCTAACTCTTGACATAGACTTCAGATTTCTTGGAGTGACAGCAAAGACAGTTTGCGACTCTTTCGACCGAGAGCATCCGCAACCACATTGGCCTTGCCGGGATGATAATGGACGTCAAGATCATAATCCTTGATTAATTCAAGCCACCTTATTTGCCTCATATTCAACTCAGTTTGTGTGAAGATATACTTCAAACTTTTATGATCACTATAAATATGACATTTGTTGCCCAAACAAATAATGCCTCCATATTTTTAGAGCATGCACAAGCTGCGGCTAACTCAAGATCATGAGTTGGATAATGCTCTTCATGTCTCTTCAAGCGCCTCGAAGCGTAAGCAATAACTTTGCCCTCTTGCATTAACACACATCCGATGCCGATGCGGAAGCATCACAATACACATCGAATGGCTTTTCAATATCCGGTGAGCAAGGATCGGGGCGGTGGTTAGAAGATCTTTTAGCTTATGGAAAGCTTGCTCACATTCAAATGACCAAATTGAATTTGGTTTGATTCTTGAGGAGTTACGTGATTGGTTTGGCTAATTTGGAGAAATCGAGGAACTAAACGACGGTAATATCCCGCCATTCCAAGGAAACTACGAACTTGATGAGCGGTGGTGGGTGGTTTCCAATTAAGAATATCTTGGATTTTCTTTGGGATCAACTGCAACACCCTCGGCCGATAAGACATGACCAAGGAATTTGACTTCACTAAGCCAAAACTCACACTTACTAAATTTAGCATAAAGGCGATGCTCTCGGAGACGAGGCGAGGAACAATACGGAGGTGCTCCGCATGCTCTTCTTTATTTTTGGAATATATAAGAATGTCGTCGATGAACACTACGACAAAAGCGATCGAGCTCGGGCATAAACACCGAGTTCATCGGATACATGAAATGAAATTTTGGAGCATTAGTAAGCCCAAATGACATGACTAGATATTCGTATAGGCCGTATCGGTGGTAAAGGCGGTTTTGAATATCTTCCGGCCGTATACGTATTTGGTGGTAGCCGGATCTAAGATCAATCTTAGAGAACACCTTGGCTCCCAAGTTGATCAAAGAGAAGATCGATACGAGGAAGAGGATATTTATTTTTGATGGTCACCTCGTTTAATGGACGATAGTCCACACACATTCTCGAGTTTGATCTTTCTTTTTCACAAAGATTGCAGGACAACCCCATGGTGATGAACTAGGTCGGATAAAACCTTTATCCAGCGGTTCTTTCAATTGAGCTTTCAATTCAGCTAACTCCTTTGGGGGCATCCTATAAGCTCTTCGGGATTTGGTGCGTGCCCGGCTTCAACTCAATCACAAATTCAACATCTCTTTCCGGTGGTAGCCCGGGCAAATCATCGGGGAACACATCCGGAAACTCACGGACTACCGGTATATCTTGAAGTCTTTGCACGAGGTTGCATTAGCGGTCGTAATCGCTCTCTTGGGAATCGGAAATTGGATAAGGAGTGGGGATTTGGTTATCGGGTAGCAACGACTTAACATTTCTATTCGAGGTATCTATCACGGCGCCATCTTTGGCGTAACCAGTTCATTCCGAGGATCACATCTATATTTTGATCCTTCAATACTATCAGATCCGTGGGATATAAATACCCACCAAGAGATATAGGAATCGAGAGACTACTTCCAGCGTACACATACGCCCTCCCGGTGATTGCACCATAAACTCATCCTTAATTTCTTTTATGGGAATTTCATGCTTGGTAACAAAGGTGCGGTTGATAAATGTATGAGATGCACGGAATCAAATAATGTAAGTGCGGGGTGGTGGCAAGCAGGGAACATACCCATCAACACGGGTTCCCCTTCAAGAACGTTCCCCGGACTGGACTTGATAAGCAGCGCCCGATCTTCTTTCCCGGCATTAGCCTTCGGGACACTTATTTGTGGAACACCCCTTGCCTTGACTCGGGGGGCGGTTATTTGCCCGGACCCTTGCTGAAATTGGGAAGCATTCCTTTTAGGGTAGGGGCGGTTTCGATCTGGATGCCCGACTTGATCACAATTGAAACACGGGCGAAACCGGTAGAAGTATTTTGTGGAGCTGGTGGGGTTGGGTTTCGAACACCACGGGTGTTAATTTCTTTGGGGATAGGTTGCGGCGGCGAGGCGAGGGTACACCTGTTGCCTCGGAGCTTGTTCTTCTTTGTGGTGGGTAGCGATAGGGTTGAGGATTTTCTGCATTTTGTTGTGGATAGCGAAATGGTGGGCGATAGTCTTTGGGTGGGATGATAAATAACTTTTACGGCGTTTACGGATTCCGCCCGGATTGTCGAGAGAAAGCACGTCGCTCCTCACTCTTTTTTGCTCGACAGGGGATTTTTCATAGGCAATGGCTATATCCTTTGCCCTCGTAGAAAGTGGCATTGGGGTTTGAGGTAAGGTGGGTTTTAATATCTCCCTTTAAACCCCCGAGGAAGCACTTCTTCTTCTTTATATCGGTATCCACATGTTACGGTGCATACTTTGTGAGAGGTGGCTAAAGGAGTTCACGTCTTGCACCACCGATTGTCCACCTTGTTTCGGGGCTAAAAACTCTTCTAACTTAGCTTGCATTACTCCGTCGGGTATAAAATCTTGACGGAATGCATCTTTAAACACGGTCCAAGTGATTGGGCCGGCAATTTGGCTGCCGTGCAAGGAAATTCGCCCACCATGCGGATGCGGGGCCTCTCGGTGGCTGGGCGGCAAACTTGGGTTTCATCAAGTACGGACAACCTTCCCGGTAGATCAAACTTCAGATCTATAATGCGAAGCCAATCATTAGCTTCTAGGGGCTCCTCGGCCACAGTGAACACCGGCGGGCGAGTATCGGTGAAGTCCGCATAGGTGATTTCGTCGTGATTACGGCGACCACGATTTTCACGTGGTGCATTTTGATTACGTTGACTTATCTCCCGTAGCATACGGGCATTTTCGATGGTGGCGTGGACTAAAAGGCGCCACGGCTTGACCAAAAGGCGGTGGTGCTTGTGGTGCACGAGGGACCTCACCCCCTCTCTTGCGAATGACCGGACATCGATATAAACAAGATCGGATTTATTCAAGCGAGTTTATTAAAATTGAAAGCAACAAAGTGCAAGCCGGTCATACAAAGGTTCACTTATTTATTGTACAAGTCCGCCCATAGGCCGGACACCCCAAATTGACTATTTAACATATATTACATCTCTCTCTTTTGAGAGAGCTCGGATGTCGGACCCCTCATCAGGTCGGACTCATTGCTGCGGGCGGACTCATACGCCTCGGATTCCTCGGTTGGGGTCGGGTACACTTACGGTGATTCCACGATCCCAAATCATCGCGACTACCTGCTCTTTGGTACACCGGATTATGGAGATTATCGCGATGATGGACCTCCTCGTGTAATGCAGCGGTATATGCTTCAAGATCCTCCACCGAGCACGCAACTCTTCAATAGCATCGTACCCATCATTTCTTTGGTTCCTTGTGGCTTCTAGTTCTGCTCAAGTTGGGCAATTTTCCGCGATACTCGTGGATGGACTTGATATCCATACGCTCTTGCTCCTGCAGATTCTCTATCTCGGACTTGACTTGATGTTCTCAATTGTTGCCTTGCAATGATCTTTGGTAAACGATAGCTAGCTTTCGACCAACTCGGCTATCTTACGCCTTTTGGTTATCTTCTTCCCAAAGCTGCGGCTCGCTAGGTCCTGCCTCGGCATCGTGGCTCTGTGCGGCGCCATCCGGTGACGCGGTACTCCCTTTGGTCCGGTCATCTTACGGGCGATGCGCTTAGTGCGTGCCATCCTGTAGTAAGTAAAGATAGAGTCTATAAGATAGGGAACCTTAGAGTCAGCAAGAACAGGTTTGATTTTACTTAGCCCAACCACTTTGTTTCGAGAATAAAATTTTAAACATGTGAATTAAATATGATGCATGATCGAACCTACGGATCGGGCGAAAACCGTTTAAACTAACATAAGCATACTTTTTAGTAATATAGGGCAAAGGAAAAACACATGATACTCCGCTTAAGACCCTCTTTTTAAATAACACCTATCAAGACTATAAGAAAGAATTAAGACGGAGCGAGAAGCAATTTGGACCAAAACCCCATTTAACTTTTAGATCCAAAACATTTTGAAGTTTTTGAAAAGTAACACTGTGAGTATCTTTGTAAGTACCGCTCTGATACCCTCTGTGGCAGAACCTTCTAAATTATATGGCCCACAAGCACCGACCTTGTCCCTAAGACCTCGATCAACCATGCTTATACACCATATAACCTAGAATGTTCCGTCGGGTGGATCCCCGATAAACCACAATTACTCGGGATCGATACTTACGGATACATCACAAACATTACAACAACTTTTCATACAAAATACCGAGTAGCGGAAGACTTACAATAACTTAGTTTACAAACATTTTGTAAAACTTATACAAACCGGAGTATTATTACAAACAGCGGAAGTATCATTATATAACTTTATTACACTCACTCAACAAAAGGTGCCCCGCCTGAGAGGCCACTCAATTCACTCTTCCTCGGACACTTCTTCAACAACCGTCATGCAGCAAGGGCCGTAGCACGCTTGCCCATGCGGTTCACCCGCAACGAGGGGTTGAACAAACCCCGAGTACAAAAAGTACTCCGCAAGACTTACCCGACCAAAATTGGGGAGAAGACTCGGGAATCTTTGGCTAATAGGAATCAAGGTGAGGCTTTAGCAAGATCAAAAGACTCTTTTTGCTAAAAAGACTAAGCCGGTCCTTAATGTATCAATCACTCGTCAAACATATACCGAATTCAAAACTTTTCATACTCAACTTTCATTATTACTACGATGCCGGGACTCGGATCACGGCTCCCATATCGTGGAGCACACGGCGATTCGAATCGCTTTATATACCCAAATTTGGGGCTTCCTAGCCACACGATGTATGCGAGGACTCAATATCTTACATACATCAACTCACGCCCGGATTTCTCCCTACGAAGCGGAGGTACAGTACACCACCACCTCACTACGGCCGCTCGGTCACTTGGCGGTGCGCATCGTAGAATGGGCACACGCTACTTGTCCGTTCTAGTAAAAGATAGTCCAAGTGGAGTTTACCGCCATTAGCATGCGACTAGTACTATCCAATAACCTCGTGATCCCGGGGCCAAACAACGGACGGTCCTTAACCGACACAAGTGGGACGACACTACACCGGGGCACTAGCCCTTCCCTGGTGCAAGTCACTCCACCGACGTCTCGAGTTACTCATCATCATGTTCTTGTGCGTATCCCTAACCCGGCCAAGGTGAGAGGTAGGCGACAAGCAACATCGAGTTTTCATAAATTCCCATCGGGGATCATTGTGATCACACCTTTGTAAAACAGTTTATCAAAACCCTACACTAGTAGCAAGACTAAGCGCATACTAAGCATTTCGAAATCAAAACAGGTATCCAGGATAATATATCAAGGTATGGTAAATGCATCAAGTAGGGTAACACACAACTCCTGCACCTAATGCAGTATCATCACATGAAATCATAAAACTTTTCGAAATACAAGGCAGGGTTTGAATGCATCCGGGGCTTGCCTTGGGGCTCGACGAAGTGAGATGCAGTTACCCAATCACCAGGATCAGATCCAACCTCTTCGGGAGGCGGAGATGGCTCAACTCCCCTCCTCGGATTCGATAGCTACACGATTGAGATGCATGATTACGGTGCGAAGAAACGAATGAACATGCGATAACGATGCATCAAACGTTAATCTATCTTGAGTACAACTTTCCTTCACGGTAACCTCACTCTAAGAAGGTATAACTAGCGTCGACGACGACGGAATAGCGATACGCAATCAACATGAAATGCCGAAGGTCATTAGGGTTAATGACCTAGGGTCATCACTCAATCCCAAAATCAAGCAACCCTAATGGTGATTAGAGGTGATTACTAATTTATTGACCATTTTCACAGTCGTTGAAAGCCGCTAATTAACTTGCTAATTAAAGATTAATTAAACCCTAATTAATCAAAGAATTAACTAATTAAACATTAATTAAAAGGGATTAATTAAGCTTAAAACAAAACTTAATCAAAACTTAACCAAACTTCATAATTAAGATCCTCATACTCTAATTAGCACACAAAACAAATTTCATAATTTTTGGGCTTATATTTTAATTATTAAAAATCATGGAAGTTGCATTTATTAATTTAAAGAGCAGATTAAAAGCACAATTAAATTTTATCAGAAAAACAAAGTTAGTATTTTTCCTAAACAGAGCACATCACAAGGAGCATACACATATTTTTATTACATTTTTATTTGCCCAAATAAAATTAATACAAAAAGATGAAAACCGTGCTTTGGAAATTAAAAAGGAAAAAGGAAAACATTTTTATCTCTCGCGTGGGCTTACTTCAGGCGCCCATCGGCTCAAGACAAATACGGCGCACGGCCCGGCTCCACGCGCCAAGCACCGCCCGCCCGCGCCGCGCGCCCTTCCTCCGACCGACAGGCGGGGGCCGTCCGGCTCCTTCCCTCTCCCCTCCGCCGAACAGAGCAGGCGGCCGGCGTCGCCGGGGCGCTTTCGACGGTGACAACTTCTCCGACGAAACCGACCGCGCCAACGACTTCCTCGCATCACCCCGCGTCCAACAAGCTACTTGAACGACCCTTTTCTTCTACCGGAGAGCACACACCGAGAACCGGGCGCGGCTCGACGGCGCACGCCGGACCACGACCAAACTCAACGGAGCTTCTCCGGCGACGCTAGACACACCAAACCACTCCACAACCTCAGGCGAATCCTTCGGTACGAGACGAAAACGACTTCGGAGCATGGCTAGCTATGCACTCCGAGGGGCACGCCCTGCCCGAGGCAGCGGCGGAGCTCACCGGCGCTCACGGCGTTTCAACCAGACCACGACATGACAAGCGTAACCATCACCTTGGTTATACTCACGAGCTCACCGTGACTTCAAAACACAAGCGCAGCCGAGTTGGAAGATGGATGGAGGATGGTGGGACGGCGAGAAAGCGGCCAAGCGGCGATGTGAGCTCGACGGGCGAGGTGGCGTCTCGGCGTGTTGAGGCTTCCTGGTAAAAAATAAAAGAGTCGATCGCGGTTAGGGACCAAGGAAGAAGCTAGTGAAGCAGTCGGTTGGACTTGAGATGCGCCAACGAAGCTCGACGAGGGTGAACGGCTTACGGCTGGCCTCGCTGGACCGTGATCGAAGAAGACGACGGCGGTCGGCCAGCCCGACGGTGCCTCACGCCTCGACTAATAGCTCGGGGTGTGCGCACAACTGAGGCGGAGCTGTGTGCAAACACAATTTGGCAGTGGCTTTGTGTGGTGCGCGAATTCGGTGGAAGGGCGGCGGTGGTCGACGGTGAGCAAAGTGAGGAAGAAAAGGAGAATTTTGGCCGGCGGTGGCTTTTATAGGCCAAGAACGAGCCGGACAGGTGGAGGGTGATGTCACGACGCCGGCGAGGTGGTTGGCGGCGGGAAACCCGGGAAGGGCCGCGAACGGCCACGGGCCGCCGGCCGGGCAGCCCGGCATGGGCACCCCCCCTGTGGATCCAGCGTAGCGGGGACACCTATTTCCTCCATTTTCGAAATTAATCCAAAAAGTTGAACTGTTCACAAAAATCTTCCAAAATATCAAGTGTGCAACTTTTCCAGCTCTACAACTTTGATTTAAAGAGTTTGGGCAGAATCCAATTAGTTTTTGAATTTGAATTCCAAATTTGAAAAGGGACAAAATTCTAACTTTGGGGATTTCAAAATTACTTTCAAATTTTGAATAAAAGATGAAAATCTCCAAAAAAATAAAAGTTGTTCTATTTCTCAGGATCTACAACTTTCATTTAGGAAGTTTTTTTCATGAAACCCAATAATTTTTGAATTGCAGTTTAAAACTCAAAAGGGGACAATTTGAAATTCAAATTACTTTTGAAATTACTCAATTTTTATTCAAAAACTTGAAAAACTTTGTATACCAAAGTTGTAGAGTTCAAAGAGATGCACAAACTGTATTTTGGAGTTTTTCCCAAATTTTGAATATTTTGAGGTGAAATTATGAAGGGGGTAAAAACACTTTGAAAATCTCCCTTTTTGAAATGATTTTCAAATTGAATCTTTGGGCAAATAAATTATGATGATGTGGCACTTTTTCAAACCCAACCAATAGTACACTTTCAAAGTACAAAGTTTATACTTTGAAATAATGCCATTGGTTAGCAACTTTTATTTATAAAATTAATTATGGTTAGCTCACCAAATTTGAAAGTGATATTCAAACGCCAACACTCGGCCTTCATGCTAGGGTTTGGGATTTGAATGCCAATTTCAAACTTGGTTCTCTCTTGCACCTCATTTGATTTAGAAAACTTGTTTAAGGTGAAAGTCAGGGTTAGCCAAGCACTTGCAAACATCAAGATTCATTTTAGTTGATGACTTTTATTAATAAAAGTAAACATGTGAGTGAAGTTTAGATTGTCAACACATACACATGTGATATAAAGAACTCAAACAACACCCTAAAATCATAAACTCATTTTAATTGTTTGAATTAGGGTTTTCTAATCATGAATGCTCATGCAATGATGATGATGACATGGCAGGTTTTGCTTAACGTAACACCGGGGTGTTACATGTTGTGATCTGTAGACTTATTATTTAGGGATAATTTAGAAGTTCTTTACTTTAACCGAATCTCCTATCTAACTAAATCACATTAGTTGAGTCTTTAATCTCTGTCTCTGAAAAGTCCTCTTTTATCATGTTTATCTTTATCTTTATTGTTTATCTTGACTCACCCCCCGCTAAAAGTATTAGAGTGGTTGATTACTATAGGTTTGCACATTTAAAATCATAGTCATAATTCTTTTCTGCCCTTTTAGAGATAAATCCAACGCAATAAATAAGTTTTCCTTTTGGCTTAAAACAAATCAACGATACTTAGGAATTTTACCAGATGAAATGCTACAATAGGAGAATTATCTGTGCGCTTGCGGATATATTCTATAGAGTTATTTTTAGAGCAGTCAAGTATAGATTCTTTTTCAGCATTTTGGCATCATATTAGGGATGATAACTTAACGCGAAGTGATGTTAGAAATGTCAACACCCTGGTGTACTCCTCTTGATGGCGAGGCTTTCCCTGTCTACCACCTCCCCAACGCACCTTGTACCGCGAGCCCCACCATACTCCTCTAGTGCGTCTCTTGTGCCTCGATGCCGACACGCATAACTTAGTCCTTGATAACAAGAAAGATGAAAGAATAGAGAATGACAAGTGTTTATTGGAATGGATTTGAGAACCTTGATTTGAGTGCTCTTACTAGAGTAGATATAAATTAGGCTCTTAAGAGTATTAGTAGGAGCCCCAAATCAATAATAGGGACCATGATTTCAAGGCTTAGGGTAGAGTTGCTCTTCGCTTATTCACGGGGGATCTGATATGCCGCTTTACTCCCTCCGTTTATAAATAAGTGTTGCCATGAGATGCATGCCACAAGTTTGACTTGATTTATAGAAAATACGCCGCAATATTTGTATCTCCAACCTAAATAATTTTGTTAAAAAATTAGATCCAAAGATCTTTACGATGATACTAATTAATGATATTTATTATTTATTAAAATTGCTAGCAGTTAAGCTACATTTATTTAGAGACAGAGAGAGTATGTATTGTACTAATATTTTATTTTATATATTACCGAATTATTATCAGAAATTAAAAAAAGGGCGAGAGCCAGTAGCCGAGTAGCGAGTAGCGAGTACACATCTCAGGCACGCTTTCCCTTCCTGCAAGCAAAGCTAACCAAACCCGTCTTTAGCCTTCAGATCGAGTTCCTCCCCGATCCCCAAAGTTGAAGCCACCAAGTCGAAACCCTAACCCTCGCCCTTCTCGATGTCGGCCGCTACCACCGCCCCATCCCCTCCGGTGGCCACACCGATGGCGCCCCCTCCGTCCTACCCAGCCTCCTCCACGGCCTCTGCCTCCGTCGCCGCGTCCGTCGAGGACGACGACGACCTCTATGGCCGCCTCAAGTCGCTCCAGCGTCACATGGAGTTCGTCGAGATCCAGGAGGAGTACGTTAAGGACGAGCAGAAGAACCTGAAGCGCGAACTCCTCCGTGCGCAGGAGGAGGTCAAGCGGATCCAGTCCGTACCGCTGGTCATCGGCCAGTTTATGGAGATGGTCGACGGCAACAACGGCATCGTGGGCTCTACCACGGGCAGCAACTACTACGTGCGGATCCTCAGCACCATCAACCGCGAGCTGCTCAAGCCGTCAGCGTCCGTCGCGTTGCATCGTCACTCCAACGCTCTAGTCGACGTGCTGCCGCCCGAGGCCGACTCCAGTATCTCCTTGCTGGGATCATCGGAGAAGCCCAACGTCACCTATAACGTAAGTTTATCCTTGAATTTGCCAGATCCTTGAAGTCCTTGGTTAATTTGACATCTTATTATGGATCAGATGATGAATCACTTGGTCGTTGCATTGTTATCCCAAGTCATATGTGATTATTAGTTTATATATCCGTCAGGTTGGGCCCTAGATCTTTCTATGTTTCCATTTGCAGTTGAATTCTGCTTCTTCATTGGTCAGCCTTCACATATCTGTCGATGTTATTGATTGCAGTGTCCGTCTTCCTAGTTACAGTATAGAAATAGGCGAAATATATTTTTGAGAGCTTGCAGAAGGCTACATCTTTTTAATATTGTTGTTACTAGCAAATTTTGTCCATGTGATGCAATGGAACACACATGTTATTGCGCACACCTGAATGACTTGTGGCTTTTATATTTATATAATGATCGCGTCGTCAATGTATTAGAATTGGACTCCGTACCGTCACTGGACACACCAACACACACGGTTCTGACTTGTATAAGCATGGGTCATGAGTCTTGTCCCAGACGAGACAGAAGTGCAAGGGCATTGTGGGAAGTAAAAAAGACTGGATGGAAGAATCACTGAGGTTTAAACGACATCAAATCAGTCAACATGCAGGACCACAGAAAACAAGTTTTCGAGCATGCCCTCAAACAACAATATGGGGATGGTTTCACTTGTTCTGTGCCAATTTGTAGATACTAGCAGGTTTTATTATAACCTCAATAGATGAGTTAGGAAAATGGTGGAAATTTGTGCAAAAACTGGTTCAATTTTCATGTAAAATATCACAATTCTGCTGCAATGGAAGTCATATTGATTTCTTTTTTTTTTTAGGCTCAGTGGGTTTTAAGTCTGTGTGCTGCATTAACGCTGGATCTTTGCTTCAATTGTTTTAAGAATTTCTTTGAATAGGAAACAAAATATGGTTCTTTGCGGTTTTGTTTTGGCATCTAAAGCGAAATGTTTCTCGTAATTTCTTGAGCCAATTTCTTAAAGGCCACTATAAAAAATTGAGTTCTGTCTTTACCACTGAAAAAAATTCATGTCTTCTGTGCCATCATTTCATTTTTTTGCACCCTTCTATGCCACTGCTGTCTTGATCTAGTGTAACGGCCCTAACTAGAAGAAATGTCCATTTTACCCTCAAATGAACACGGTTTGTCAAGTGCACGAATCGAGCTGGGCGACCCAGAGCTGCTCCCCGACCCTGATGCTTCCCTCCATCTTCTCAAGCGGATCTCTGTCTCAAAACTCTAGAGCAGGCGCTCTGCAGACGGGGCAGGTAGGATGGCAGGTTGATGAGAGCAGAGGGTGAGTGGGGAAGATGAGAGAACGAGTGAAGATGAAAGACTTTAGACCTCCAGTCATATCTGGGGTTAGGCATTTAAAGAGAAAAAACTGACATCCATGTGTGTCGAAACGGTATCTTCAACTAACAGACAAGACAACAGGTTTTGAAAAAGAAAAAAAAAATTTGGAATTTTTCTAGTGGCTTGCAAGGAACTGGCTCTAATGCAATTGAAGTATATCTATGCATTTAATTTCAGTGCATTGCAATTTATTGGTTTCTTATGTTGTGCAGGATATTGGAGGATGCGACATCCAAAAGCAAGAAATACGGGAGGCGGTTGAGTTACCCTTGACTCATCATGAGTTGTACAAGCAGATTGGTATTGATCCTCCAAGAGGTGTGCTTCTGTATGGTCCTCCGGGTACTGGCAAGACCATGCTTGCCAAAGCAGTCGCACATCACACCACTGCTGCTTTTATCAGAGTCGTCGGTTCGGAGTTTGTACAGAAGTACTTGGGTGAGGTGAGTTGGTAGCTATTACTATCCCAATATTTATTCCTTTTGGTTTGGATATAAAATGTAGTGAATTGATGCATATTATAAGGTTAATGAGTTAATTTATATGCCCACTCATGCTTTTAGGATAATAAAATATAGTTGCTCAGTTCTGGTGCTGTAGATACTGCTGTCATTGCTTGTTCGACAAAGGTTGGGGAGAAACCGATGGGTATCTATGCATCCTCTATACTAACGTGAAAACATCAAGTAGAAAGGTGTTCATAGATTATCTAAGTTGTCTAGTACAAGCTTGAATATGCTCTAAGCTGTGTCAAAATTGTTGCATTCTGTTTTCATGCTAGCATTGGAACAGTATCTGAGATAGTCTATGAAGCTATTGAATGGGCTCTTCATCTGTGTCAAAGTTGTTGCATTCTGGTTTCATGCTGGCATTGGAACTGTATCTGTGATAATCCTTAAAGCTATCTCCTTAACCCAATCTATATTGGGTACCACATATAATGTAACCAAGGTGACTTTTACTTGTTCCAAATTGTAAGTGGTTCTGGCCTTTATAGATACATATAACTTTTACTATGTATCTAGAAAAGCGAGAATGGCTTACAATTTGGAACGGAGGGAGTAATATTTTATTGTTTGTCCTCTATCATGGTTGACTAGTACAAGCATTATGCATGTCTT
>JADLZL010003886.1:0-18000 GCA_015844335.1 Chrysopogon serrulatus
AAACACTGGCTATTGCTGGGACTTTAAACTCTGAACCCTTGCCATAAGCTAACCACTGTATGAAGGAAGCTTAACTTCTTGTCGGATGAGATGAAGGTTTCTTACCTTCACCGGCTCTTACAAGCAGGCTCCATCGAGAGGGCCCTTTGGGAGGCCTCATTGCTCAACCACAACAACAACCGGCAGGGGAAGGCATCCCTAGGTACCGGGTAAGTGCACCTACACGATTATCCGAGTCAGTCATAAAAATTTAAAATACCAAAATATGTGAGCCATGAAGGTTCACCATAGTATCTAAGAAAATTAAAAATACCAAAAATGCTTGGGCACATGAAGGTCCATGCTTTAAGAGTCCTTAGGGTCTTTTGAGGTTTATAATTTGAGTCTTTGAAAAATAAAAAACCAAATAAAAATGTTTGTCTGTCTAGAGTCAATAAAAGGAAGCTCTTGAATGAATTGAAATGATGATAATTTGCTCATTACAACACCTACGAAATGCCTAGAGTTTAAACAAAAAGTTTTTCCAAGTTTTAGCTCAAGCTTGTTTTGACATGAATTTTCTGGGCCTAAAACTTGTGGGTTGCTATATACTTGAAACTAAGTTTAGGTACTGATTGATAAGATTGAAAATAAAGCTGCTATCTATCTTGTTCTAAAGTGACACTAAAGTTCTAGAAGATTTATCTTTTGAAAAATACAAAAAAACATGATGAGTTCCTATATGATAACAAAGCTTACATTTCCACAGACTAACATGATAAGATAGGCTAGTTAAACTTCCACATAAATCTTTGCTTGTCTTGCATTGAGTTTTGTCAACCTTTATGACCACTGGTGAGAAATTTGTCATGCTCTTGAATCAAGATCCACCTCCATATGCACTACTCTACACTAGGTAAGGCGCAACAACATTCCATTCCACCTACATCCATTCCAAAAATGTTTTCCTCCCTGCTTTGGGAGAGAACACCAAAAATATTCCATTAGGTTAGCCACCCAATAAATGCTCCATGTTCTGTGTTATCTCTCTAAATCCATCAATGTCAAAAGGAGTGTTATGAGCTATGCAAAAGATATTTGAAAAAAGATGAGACAAGGGTCCTAATACAAAACAATGGGTACTAATGCCGAGAAAAAAAAAGAAAGAAAGAAAAAGAAAAAAAGAAAAGATAGCTCATAACCTGCAGTCGGTCTTAAAGGAGAGAGAAGCATTCAAGGAGCTAAAGTAGAGTTAGGTTCCACCATATATCCGCTATATCCATCCACCTATATATCTTGATTATTTGCATGACTTGTTTCTCCATGGATCCATTGTTTGACCTAACAACATATGCATTGCAAGTTTGCTCTTTCAGTTTTTTCTCCTTACCTATGAGCTCCACAAAAGCTTTAGTTATAGGATGAAGAAAGGCAATCATCATCCTTTGCCTTGGTGAGAATCCACAAATACCACATACATTGAGAGACTTGAGGAGTGTCATATATGGGGAAAGCTCTGAGTTTTTATTTGAAAACCTCTAAAAACTCGAATGATAGTTGATCAAGAACTTGAGACATAGTGCTTAGATAGGATCTTTAAATGCATCAAGTGCTCAAGACCCAAGGAAGAGCTAATAAGCCCCACCGGTCAAGGTAATATGGGTAAGTTTGAAAGTCGGCTCGGGTTATTGCGCTTGGGAGGAGAATTTCTATCGATTGCAGGTATATTTTAAGAGAGTTGCTCCGAGATGGCTACAATGCTTAACGTACACATATATTCAATAACTTTTTCTAAGTTTTTCTTTGCTAAAGGGACTAGCAAGGTTAAAAGGGGAGTTGACTGGCCACTATTGTATTAATTCAACCGTCAACTAGCCATGAAAAGGATGCAAATGTGATCACCAAAGTAGACATAGGGTTTACATTGACCGAATTCCACGAGTTTTGGTGTTTCACTATTTATGCGGCCCGTAAAGGAAAAGGCGCAAACATACAAGCTCCATCGGAACAAGGAAATGAAAAGCGGACTCCACGGCTACGGGGAAGAGTTCAAAAGAGGCGAGAAGGCACCACCGGGCCGGGGCTGGAGGCCACCAGGGGGCCGGCGGTCAGGCCGGACCCGCGATGCGGCTGGGCCCGTCCGGGCCCCGGTTCGCCCGGTTCGCTCCACCGCCTTTGAGGATCGATCCTAGCCGCCCGTCAATGTCGGTTTGATCCGATGGCTCACGATCATCGCCAGGGGGGCTATAAAGGAAGGCACTGAGGAAGCCCCCATTCATTCATTCTCATTTAAGTCCAATCATCGGCCGAAACTCTAATCGAGGCTCCTTAGCTAGGGCCTAGATAGCTAGATTAGAACTAGAGGGAGGCAAAGCGCGGGCTTGGATTCGGAGCCATCAAGAGCTTGGATTTTGGTATAGTTCTACCTCCTCTCGCCTTTGTTCTCTTTCATTGTATAGTTATATGATTGCTACAATTGAATTGATGAATTCTCATTTACTTTATATTCAAGTTATTATGTTCCTTATCTATTGTGGTTATATGCTTAGTATAGCTAGATTAACATTATGTTTATCCATAGGTTCGTATAGCACTCATCTAATTGATCGTTGGGTGGTGATAAACATTGTTAAGCGTGGTGCTTATACGTTGTTTATCTGCGAATGCACCTATAGGCCGGGTTTGGTAGATCACGGGTGTGACATTCCTGTTGAGTCCCTATGTAATCGAACCCCGTTTATAGGCATAGTGGGGGCTTGTATCTGACGGAAGGGCGTGCTATGTTCTCAAACTTCCTAGTATGTCCACTATGAATAAATGTAATGCTAACCTTAGCCATGACTACTAGGTGTATTGCACTAACCATAATAAACATTGACATGTAGCTAGGAATAACCGGGAATATCTCTTGATGTTCTACTAGCAACCCTAATGATATAGCTAGGAGTCTCTATCTGTTTATGCTGATGATTATATACTTATCTTATTATTTATCTTGTGACTTACCTGCATTGAGTAGCGAGGATATGGTTATGCCTATTAGATTTACACTCTAGGTCAACACACTACCTTTACATAAGCCATATAGACCTTCCTTTGGGAAAATATAAATGACAACCCGTAATACTCACGGGTAAAATGCTCAATGGTATTTGATGCGTAAGCTTGCGGATACATTTTCTATATTCTAAATGGTGGCATGATTTAATACCACACCTCTTGGTGTTATCTTTGGGGATGACAACTTGGCATTCTAGTGGCGGTCTTCTCTAGCATTCTTACGCCGTTATTAGAGATAACATTAAGAGGTGTCAACACTATTTAATCTAGAAGCTATCAAGATCAAAGTACTCAACAAGAGTTACAAACTAGAAGAATAATATGAACAAAACACTTACTTTAATCAGAAGTTGACTACCAAAGAATCTCAAGATGCAAACTCGGGACGAGGTAGCTTAATCCGAGAAGAATACGGTGATGAAGAAGCAATTTTGGCGAAACTCCTCTAAAACTCTACTCTCTAACTCTATCTCTCTAGTCTCTAAATAAGAACTAGCTGTTGATTGAACTAGCCTTTCTTGATTGCTAGCCTAGATCTCTACTAGATATTAATTAGGGTTTCTTGCTCTTGACTCTTGATTTGGTCTCCCTCCATGGGGTACAGGCCCATATTTATAGCCCGGTGGGATGAACATCAAGCTATTTGGATCAAAGCTGAATTAATGTAGGGCCAAGATGCATCCTCAAAGGTGGTGAAGTGCGTAAAGCTGACAGTGGGGCCCACCATAGGGGCCACCCGGCATGGCAATGGGGCCGTCAGGCCCCACCTAGAAAATATTTCGGGCTCGCCTTCTTCGGGTGTTTTACGGAACCTTCACGAGTCTAATACTGATATTTCCGTCGCGGTTAAGTTTTGTGTCTTTTTATGCAATTAAATCCTTATTTGTATACTTGTTGGTATTTCTAACATCATTACTAATTAACGAGATTAGAAACACATGGTATTAAATTAACTTGTCATTAGCGACTAGCCACTTATTTATCACTAGCATTCCTAAGCATGAATTAAGTTGTCATCCCTAATTATCTGCTAAGGAATAAATATAGATTTACATGTATTATTCAATATGACTAGGCAGAAATATGAGATATGAATATAGAATAAATAGGTTCTACAAGCGGACAAATAATTATACCATTGTAGCATTTTACACAAGGAGTTCTTCAGGTTGTCGATTTATATTTATACCCTTTGAGGAGAAACATTATAAACTCTATCTATTATACTGATAAGAGACTATATACCATGAATAAGTGATATTACCAATGTCATTTACTCTACTCATAACAGGCAGAGGTCACAAGATAAATATAGATAAATACGGGTGATAGCATAATCAAGTATCATAATTATAGATAATCATCGGGCATTTCCTAGTCATAATCATAGTTAGCCATTGGATAAACTAGGGAGTTAATTCTAAGGTAATTCTATAACTACATCAATGAATAACTCTAATTGGTGCAACTACATCTAGAAATCATCGTTAAGTCAACCCTATATCATTATCACATGTAAGGGGCATCAACTAGGAAGGATGTGCGCGAGAGACATTATCCCACTTAGCTGGCCGTGCCCTTTGTCCTACATCGGAGGGTGGACTACAGGAGGAACCAACGTAGCTGTCACCTCTCGCGGACTACCACACGTCCAGGCATGTCGGGGGTGCACTCGTAGAATAAGCGAGATATCTAGACACCACGTCTACATATCATCTATCATCTACCCGGTGTACACATTTGGATAAGCGCTATCTGGCGATTACATGAATTCAATAAGATCAAACCAACTAAACTGGACATATAATCAAAGTAGACAATGACTATTGCAATTAAGAACATAATGAACTATTAAGGTAATGTCTCCCCTAATTTGAATAATGAATACAATAAGAAAGAAAGAACTAGAACTATACCGAACTCCTGGCGCTCGGGCAGGCCTTAGGGGCTCTAGATCCCGATGAAGAACTAGATCTCCTCTACTTCTAATCTAACTAACTAGAACTATGAACTAGAATGCTCTTGATGAACTAGAAGGCTTCTTGATGCTTGATGGCTTGAGGCCTTGATGAATAATGAATTGGCTCTTTCCAGGGGGGTCTACCCACGTATTTATAGTCCGGTGGGATGCGCGTGCGCCGCAGGATCAAACAGACTTAACCAAGGGCCGAGATGCATCAGGAGAGGCGGTGGAGGAAGCTTCCTGAAGGAGGGCCGAAACCCTAGAGGGGGGCCCGGCCGTCTCCATGGTGGGGCCGGCCGGCCCACAGCGGCAGCGGGTCGCCCTCCCGTTGCTTGGTGTCTTCGGTATTCTGAGTCTTCTCGTCATATTTCCGTGGCGGATAAGTTTCGTGTTTATTTTGCACTTGAATCCCTCTTTTCAGCTTTTTGGAATAATCCTAGAAAATACAGAATATACAAAACTCGTGGAAATTGTCATTTTAAAACCCTAGACTAGTGTGTTTTCTTGTATCCTCTTGTGTCTAAAGTTCTAATGAATGTTGACGTTATCCACCGTCAACAACTCCCCCAAGCTTACCTTTTGCCGGTCCCTTGGCAAACAAACTAAACTTAATTTTTATTATATTTGGATCGGGGAGTTGCTACAATGTTGTTATACTTTCAAGTACACATGCTTTCTGTCGGTGCTAGGCAGCGGTCCTAGCTTTTAACAGTGAATTTGTGGTGCGTGTTCCCAACCCCGGATGGTGTACAAGATGAACACAAGGATTTATCTTGGTTCGGGCAAAGGAGGCCCTACGTCCGGTGGGGGGGAGGAGTTCTTGTATTATCTTGCACCGAAGTGCTCGTAGGTAGGGTATACAAGGCTGGAGAGAGACCCGGGGGTCCAAAAGTCTCTCGTGATGATTGAGGAGGGTGCCAATATCGGGCTCGAATGTGTCAACTTATCCTCTAAGGGCCTCTGCCTTCTCCTTTTATAGCCGCAAAGGGAAAGGCGGGGGGCCTTACAAGAAGGTGGTCATGCTCGGTAGTGGGTCACGGAAGCTTCCGTCCTCCCTCGGATGAGGCTTCGGCGTGGGCTGACTGTCCCGGACCGTGACGAGGCAGTGCGCCGTCGCCTCCCTTGCCCTTGTTGTCGGAATGATGGACGTCCCCATTGGAGTTGGTGGAGTACGTCGGGGGGCGCCGAGCCACTGTAGCTTTGACCCGCATGGGGCCGGAGCTCGGGGAGGCCTCGGAGCTGTCGTCATCTGGCGGAGGAGAATTAATTTGGAACAGCCCATCCGGGCTCGAGCTCACGGGGTGGTATTGGTTGGCCCCGGAGGGTGGTCACGCCCATCAGGCTCAAACTCTGAGGGTGGACTGTTGGTTGACTGGAGGGGTGTCAGTTCCTCCCCCTGATAAGGGGGTGGCCAGGCTGCTTAGGTAACTTAGGCGTGGTGGATCAGGCGCCGGGGTTCCAGCGATGGGACTGGCGGAGGGTTAGGCAGCACGGTGCCCCTTTGTGTGGCGTGGCCTCCAACTGTGGAGGCTAGCGTAAGCATGATCGCCCGGCGTGGGCGTGGCGGGGCGATGCCCATCCCCTGTCAGGAGCATGGAGTGCTCGACACGGGCGGTGGTGGATATGCGTCAAGTCGGCGGTGCGACCTTTGACTGCAGGCGGCAGCGTCTCGTCCGAGGCCTGGTTGCGGGGGCTCGGGTGGGGACAGGCTGGCCCCGGCTTTCGTCAGGCCCTTATTTGGGGGCTCGGGCGGGCCCGGAAGTGGGGCTCGTCAGGCCTGCTTGGGGCTTTCGGGCGAGGAAATCGGCGGCTCGTCAGGGCCCTCGGTGAGGTAGGCCCGGTCGGGTCGCGGGCCGTGCGTCGGCTCCGGCAGAGTGGTTTTTGATAGTGGAAATGGGGGCCTCTTTGGGCCGAAGTTTTGCATTTGTTGGGCTTTCCTTAAGGGACCCTTATTTTGGTCCCCGGCCAGTAGCCCCGAGCCTACGAAGGGTGGAAGCACTCGTTCGAGGAGAGGCTGAGTCGTCTTCCTTGGTTGCCATCGATACTTTCCACGGGGTGCGCTGGCTTCCGGTAGTGTAACCTGAGGCTTCGGGGAGTTTGGGGGACTCCTCCGAGGCTTTACATTGCTTGCAGACGTGGCTTTGAGGCTTGTTCAGGTCGTGCTATCGGTGGGGGCGCGGCGCGAGTGTAGCCCCGGGCCTTGGGCAGTGAGGGCACTCGTCCGAGGGCTTGTGCGTCTTTTGGTGGACAGATAGTCCATGCTGCAGAACCCCGGGCCCGTCGGCTCGTCAGGGGTTCGGTGGGTTTTTAGGGCGTTTTCCCAAATTGGTTTGCTTTCGTTGGGAAGAGGGCGGCGAGGGGACAGGCAGGACTCGGGAGTTTCTTACGCACCTCGGCTTCCCTTCCGCAGGGAGGGAGGGTGGACTTCATCGTGCTTATCGTCGACGAGTGTCGAACACCTAGATCCGGTGGCTGTTAGCGGGAGAATCCAAGTGAACCGCTGTGCCCCCCTAGGGGTTTTTGGGCCGGAGGCGCGGTTCATAGGAACCTGCTTGGTATGCCTGAGGTGGGGCTCGGGTCCCGTCAGCGGGTCCCGAGGCTCGGTGCTCTCCCACTCGGGATCCCCCTGCGCTGCAGGCTGCCATGCGGCCTCGGATGCTTGCAAGGGCGGCCCCGCTCACGGAGGCCGGGGCGTGTATGAGGCCGTCCGAGCTGCCCACGACTCTGTCCACAGGGTGGCCGTCGAACCCTTAGATGGGCCAGCCTGCGAACCCCTAGGCCTTAGGTGGGCCGTCGCCCGGCTCCTTCGTGGAGAAAGGAAACCCTGTTTTGCCTTGCGTGGGGCGTGGCGCGTCTTTTCGGGCGACCAGCGGGATGCGGGCGCCCGCGGCGTGGCGACCCCACTTTCTCCGTCATGGCGGTTGCCGTGCGCGCGCGTCCACAGGTCCCACGGAGGATGTGATGTGCGGCGCTGCGCCTTCGGCTGTGGCCCCGCGGCGGTGGCGGGGCCCAGGCTCCGTGGCCGGATCCTTTGTGAGGGATGCCCGTGCAACGTGTGTGTGGTCTTGTTGAGTCCCGTGTGGCATTGATCGCTCGTCTTGTAGGCGCCTCTCGGGCCGTCTTGCGATGTGTGCAATCAGTGGGCGCATCGTGGGCCGATCACGCGCTTAATGCAAAGAAGAGGGGCGCGTTGGTATAAATATTGCGGGCGGTCGTGTTGGCCTTTCGCCGTTTCTGCTGCCCGCTGCTCTTTGCCTCTACCTTCCCGCCGCCCGGAGAAATCTCTTGAGCTCGCGGAGAGGGAAAAGAGAGAGACTTCCGTGCCGCCCTCTCGCTCGATCCCGCCCTCGCGATGGCACCCAAGGCGATGTTGTTGGCGTGGCGGATTGGGAGTCTGCTCCTGACGGAGGCGGAGCTGGTGGCGTTGGTGGAGAAGGGCCACGGCGCTCGATGCGACTTCCGGCGGCCGGAGTGGATCGTGCCGTCGCCCGGATGATCGGTATCCGCGCCCTCCGCCGAGGGTGCGTTGTGAGGCTTTACGTCGTTCCATGGGCGGGCTCGGGATGCCGGTGGGGGCGTTTCTGCGGGCGCTCTGGAGCACTATGGCTTGGAGCTCCACAACCCTTGCCCCCAACTTGCATCTCCCACGGCCGTCTTCGTGGTATTTGTGTGAGGGCTACCTCGGCGTCGGCATGCTTGGGACTGTGGCTCTACCTCTTCGAGGCTACCTTGTTCTTGAAATCTCCGGGGCGGAGAGTGTGAAGGAGCAGGAGGAGAGAAGGGGAAGAGGTTGGCCGTCAGAGCCGGTAGGCTGCACGTTGCAGTTGCGATCCAGAGCACCGCGAGGACTATATCGGTGAGGCTCGCCGGCTCGAACCGTGGTTGGCATAACAAGTGGTTCTACCTCCATAGCGACGGTGGCCACCTGCTGCCTACACCGGGGAAGGTGTTCGACTCGAGCCGCCGTCGTGGCGGATGGAGCTGATCCCCGAGAGGGTGAGCCCCGGCTGAGGAAGGTGTTTACCGCCACAGCGCTGACCAGGAGGGTGCGGGCGCCTCGGCGGTGATCGCCCGGCTTCCACAGCGGCGTCTTGCCGCTCATGCATCGGCGGTACGCGCTGTATGACATGCGACTGGCAACCCACAGGAGGGACCGGATGGCGGCCGAGGACCTAGGGTTCGCCGAGGTCCTTGACCGGACCCAGCAGGCGGCATCGGTGGAGCATTCGAGTTTCTCAAAATCCGATGCGGCCCGACAAGGGCTACATCGGTCTGGTAAGACCCGTTCCTCCCGCTCCGTTGTGCGTTCCGCTCCTCTTCTTCCTCTTCCCCACGCTGACCCGGTCGTCGCGCTTTGCAGAGGGCTCGCGGAGAGGCTGAGGCCGTCGAAGCCCCGATCACCGCGGAGGCAGCCAACCAGGGAAACGCGGAGCGGAGGAGGCGGAAGAAAGGAGGCGCCCGCGGCGCGCAGCGCCCATAGCGAAGAGAGGGAGGACCTGTATCTCGGCTGCGGCGGCGCGGGAGCGGGAGGGTCTCCCTTTAGCGGAACGCCGTCGGACACCACCGAGCAGCGGCAGCGCGGCGATGGTGGGGAGGAAGTGGGACGAGGGCGAGCTGATCCGCTGCACAGGGCTGGATCCCCCGGAGGTGACGTCGCGTGCCGGGCGGGCGGTAGTCCATCGCCGGCGCCGCCGTCCGGAAGGAGCTGCGGGAGAGGCTCGTCTCGGCGTTGCGGACAGGGGGCAGATGCCTCAGCCTGGGGCGTCCCGGGGAGGAGGCGTGGCGTCACGGGGGAAGGAGGTCGCCGAGCCCTCCCCCTGGAGGCTCGTCCCCCCCGGCCCGCGTCGGCGGGGCGGGTCGGAGGCCTGATGGGGCGCCTCGGCGGCGGCTTGTCGTCCGGGCGCCCGACATTTCGCCCGTCGGGCGGGTCCCGGTCTGGAGCTAGGATTAAAGTGCGCGGGTATGTGGCGTCCATACCTGGCCGTCGGTCTCGGCGTTCGCTCTTTTCCACCCACTAACTTCCGTCTTGTCCCAATCCGCGGCGAGGCGCACGGCAGCGGTGGGCAGCGGCCCCCTCGCCCCTCGGAAACAGCTAAAGCGGGGGGTGAGGAAGCTGCGAATCTTGGTTCCGCCGTCAGGCGACTTGGTCGGGACCGAGGGAAGGAGAAGGCCGCAGGGAATCCGCCGTCTGCGGAGGCGGTCCTCGGTGGCGAAGCGAGAGCGGCGAGGCGTCTGCCGGGAGACCGGGCGTGCCCGTGGGCGCCCTGGTCGGAGCCGGCTCCGTCGGGTACCGCCGGAACAGCGGAGGCAGGGGCGGAGAAGGACGACGTGGTGATCACGGCGTGTCGGCGGGCGGGGCTCCTCGGTGTTAGCCGAGGTAGCGATGGAGGAGCCCGTGGTGGTTGCCACCAAACGGCGGCTATAAGCTGAGGCCGGCCAGCCTCAGCCCCTTCACCAAGCCGTGGCCACCGAAGGCGGGTGCCACCGCGTGAAGGAGGAGCCGAGGCGCGCGGGCGTGGCGCCACCGTGGGTGCCACGGCCTCGGCTGGGGCGTTCGGTGAGCAACCGCGGGGAGCCCCCTTGCCGGGAGAGCCAACCGCCCAGGGGGCCTGGAGAGGGCGAGGGGCCTTTGCGCGGATAGCGCCAAGGAGGGAGGATCTGTGTGAGCGTGGCGGACTGCGTCGACCGCTCTGACGAAGGCCGCCCGGACCATTGTGTCGGGGTTGTGCAGGGGAGCTCCCCCTTGCTTCGGGGTGAGTGAGCTTTCAGCCCCTCCTTCCCTCGGGAGGCGTCTTCCGGTGCCCGGCTGGAGGCGTGTGTTGCAGGATTTGGCGCAGACGTCGGCGGGAAGTCGGAGGTTCTCCGTAGCGTCGGCCCGGCCTTCACGATCGAGTACCTTCAGCGAGAAGGGGCTGGTCTCCCGGTGGCACAGCGGCCGTGTCGGAGAAGGGCCTTGGCTTCGAGAAGCTCCGCCTTCTCGTCTCCCAGCTGCGAGGCCAAGGCAGCGGCGGCGCAAGGACGCTACCCTTGCCAGGGACGTCGCGGCCGGGCCACGCTAGAGGCCTTGACCAGCTCGGACGAAGAAGAGAGGCGATGGTCGGCTGGGGCCTCGCTCGGCGGACTCCATCAAGTCTGCGCCGACAATTTGGAGGCCTCGGGGCGAGCGCCTCGTCTGGGCGAGGAAGTACTCAAGGCTGAAGGACGCGACCTTCTTTGAGGATCGGCGAGAACGAGACCCTCGCGACCAGGCTGCCGAGTAAGAGCTGTGTGGCCTTCGTGCAATGTTACATCGCCGAGCCCTAACTCTCGGGTTCTTGCAGAACCTGCGGGGGTGACGAGCTGGAGGAGAGCCTCTCCGGCGTCGCAAGCCGCCGCCTATCGGCGCGGGGGGCGGAGCTTGAGACCACGGCGCGGGAGGGCCCGCGACCATCTGCGCGGTGGGAGGCTTGGGCCGGCGGCGGCAACTTGATGTCGTGACTGGCGACGGTGCGCGGCCAGGTGGAGCGTCTTGTTGGAGGCCCTCCAGTCGGCGTGTCACACACGCTTGGCCGACCATGTCCCACTATCAGCTCGACCTCCCCGGATCGCCGAGGGGCTCGTCGTGGCGAAGAGGGAGATGGGGCGCGAGACCGATATGCTGGCCCAACTCGTCGAGGAGGCCGAGAAGAGCGGGGCTCCCGCCGCTGCTTGGTGGCCACTTTGCGCCCGCCGTCGTCTACACTCCACGGAGGAGGCCGGTGGCGCCGAGGCTGCGGTCGCCGAAGTTTCGTCCGCCGGTCGCGGATCTTTGTTGCGGGGAGCCCGAGACCCGCGGATGCCGTGGCAGGAGGCCCGGGCCGTGGGCGTCGCCACCCAAGACGTTGGCGGCCCGGACGCCCTGATAGACCCCTGCAGGCTGGGCCCAAGTACCCATGTAAATAAAAGTTTATGTCGATTTTGTGTTTATGAAACACTTTGTGAATCGGCCCGTTGAGGCTTTATGCTTTTTTGTACTAGCTTTTTCGTTATCTCTCGCCTTCCCTTCCGTTTGTATTCGCTTCTTGGTCTTGCGAGGATGCTTTGCAGCCGGGGGTCGCTCTTTAACCGAAGGGAGGGACTGCGTGAGTAGATGCCTCGGCCCCGTTGTCCTTCCATAGTCGAGGCGACCTCCTCGCGGCACTTGGAGTCATTCTTTGGGTGAGGGTGGCGAGGTGGAGGCACCCGTGGCGCTCGGGCATAGGTGACCTCGCGGCTCGGCCGTCCTTGGCCTCGGGATGACCTTGGTCATGCCTTTTCCTAAGTATGCGAAACTTTCGGGAGCGTAGAGTCTACGAAGATAGCGGGGAAAAGCGAAAAGATTTTGAAAAAGATTTTTTGAGGGGGTGCTTTCGGGAGGGGGTTCCCCCTTTCTAGCCCCAGGGAGGCTTAGTTTTGGTGAGCCAAAAGCAAGTCTCGTTGAGTCCTATAGGGGGACAGAATCTTTGTGCCTTGGAAAAATCGTTCAAGGACTTAGTTTTATTTAGCCAATGGTACAAAAGCGTATGTACAATGCTTGGAATTTCTAGGGGTAAAAGCGACGTAGGCTGTTGGATGTTCAAAGCGTTGTTGAGGATCTCGCCCAGCCTCGTTGGCGAGCTTGTATGCCGGCTTGAGGACTTCGGCGGCGATGAAGGGGTCCCTCCCGGGGCGGCGTGAGCTTATGGCGTCCTTTGTTGTCTTGGCGGAGGCGGGCACCAGATCACCTTCACGAGGTCTCGGGTCCGGACTCGTCGGTCGTGGTAAGCGTCGAAGGGACTGCTGGTATCTCGCCCCGAGTGTAGGAGGGCGGCGTCCCTGGCTTCCTCAAGCATGTCAGTGAGTCCTCCCGAGCCACTTGGTTGCGGGCCTCGTCGTAGGCTTTTAGCCTCGGGGATCAATTCAAGTCGGTGAGGCAAGATGGCTTCGGCGCCGTACACCGGGGAAGAAAGGCGTGAAACCCGTCGCTCTGCTGGTCGTCGTCCTGAGGCTCCGGAGGACCGAGGGGAGTTCCTCGAGCCACCTTTTGCCGAACTTGTCAAGCTTGTTGAAGATCAGGAGGCTTGAGCCCTTGCGGTATCATCCCGTTGGCCCGCTCTGCACGGCCGTTCGTGCAGGGGGGCGCGGCGAGGGACGGACAGAGCGTATCTGGTGCTTGTCGCAGAAGTTTCAAAATTTTGCCCCGTGAACTGGGTGCCGTGGTCTGTGATGATAGAGTTCAGGACTCCAAAGCGGTGGGCGATGTCGGTGGAGAAAAGCACGCGCTGCTCGGACCGAATGTTGGTGAGGGGGCGGCGCCTCGATCCATTTGGAGAACTTGTCGATGGCGACGGGCAGATGAGTGAAGCCCCGGGCGCCTTCTTGAGGTCCTACCAGATCCAAGCCCCTGCGGCGAAGGCCACGTGATCGGGATGGTGCTGGGCGCTGGCCGGCAGGTGCGTCGGCGCGCATCTTGACATCCTTCGCGCGGTGCGTACTACCTCGATGGCGTCGGCGACCGCGGTCGGCCAGTAGAACCCACTGTCGGAAGCGGCGCGCCGAGGAGGCGGGGGGGCGGCGTGGTGGCCGCGGGACACCTGCGTGGATCTTGTGGGTTAGGGCGAGGCCCTCCTCGGCCGTGATGCATTCTTGCGGGGACTCTGAGGGGGCTTCGCTTGTAGAGCTCGTCCCGATGACGAAAAGATTTCGCTCTTCTTGCGGTGCGCTGGCTTGGTTGAAGTCCTCGGGGAGGATCCCGGATGATCCAGTCGGGGGTATGGCTTTCTCCGGTCCGGCTTAGGATCGGCCTCTGGATCCCCCTCGTCGATCTCCATGACCTCGGCGTTCGGCGCCAAGGATGCCTCGGAGGTTGGGGGCCTCGGATGGGCCTCCGGCCCCAGGGGGGGAGGGAAACGTTCCTCGAGGCCTCCCCTTGCTCCCCCGATCGTGGCGGAAGGAGGCTGCGAGGTCTTTGGTGAAGGCGTCGGGGGAACCAGGGGCTCTCAGCGGCGATTTGGGCGGGATTCGTCGGCGGCTTCGTTGTGCCTCCAGACGACGTGGTTGAGCTCGAGACCGTCGAACTTGTCCTCCGAGGCGCGCCTTGCGATACGCATCCATCTTGAGGTCATGGCAGCTTGAGTCTTTCATGACTTGGTCGATGACGAGTTGCGAGTCCCCTCGGACGTCAGGCGCTTGGCCAAGTTCGACGGCGATCTTTAGCCCGTTAGCAGGCCTTCGTACTCTGCCATATTGTTCGATCTTTGGGAAGTGAAGGCGGATCACGTACCGCATGTGCACCCGAGGGGAGAGACGAAGAGGAGGCCGGCGCCGGCTCCGGTCTTCATTAGGGACCCGTCGAAGTACATCGTCCAGCACTCACTTTGGAGGCTGGGGCGGCAGGCTGGGTGTCGATCCACTCCGAGGAAGTCGGCCAAGACTTGAGATTTGATGGTCTTCCTCGGCGCATAGGAGAGAGTCTCCCATGAGCTCGGCCGGACCCTTGGCAGCCCGCCCGAGACCTCCCGATTCTGGAGGATCTCCCAGCAGGAAGGAGGAGACCACCGTCACGGGGTGGGCGTCAGTAGTGCCGGAGCTTGCGCCGAAGTCGGGACCACAGCGTGGGCGACTTACGGATCTGCGGGTAGCGGATCTTGGTCTCGGACAGCACTTCGGCTGATGAAATAGGCGGCCTTTGGACCGTCAGGCGTGGCCCTCCTCACGCCTTTCGGCGGCGATGGCGCTGACCACAGGGTGGTCGTGGCGGCGATACAAGAGGAGGGTTCACCCTCGGCGGGCGGGGACGAGGATCGGGGCACTGGTGAGGGCAGCCTTGAGCTTGTCGGGGGCCTCACGGGCCTCGGTGGTCGAAGCGCTCGAGACTTTCTCGGGGGGCGATCTGAGGGGGCAGGCCCTTTTCGCCGAGTCATGAGATGAAAGCAGGTGAGGGCCGCCAGACGGCCCATATGACTTCGCTGTCGCCCTTCAAGGTCATGTCGCCCCCATGCTTCGTCACGCTGGTCACCTTCTCCGGGTTGGGCTCGATGCGGCGTTTGGAGGCGATGAACCCGAGGAGCATGCCTCGAGGAACCCGAAGGCGCACTTCTCGGGGTTGAGCTTGGCGCTTTTGGCCTTAAGACCTTTGGAAAGCGATCTTGAGGTCGGAGATGAGGGCGTCGGCCCTCTTAGTCTTGACCACGATGTCGTCGGCGTAGGCCTCTACGGTTTCGCCCGATGTGGTCGCAGCGCCCGGCATGCATCGTTGGTACGTGGCCCTGCGTTCCTAAGCCCGAAGGGCATCGTCAATAACATTACATGCGAGCGGGGGTGATGAAGGGCGTCGAGCTGGTCGGACTCCTTCATCTTTATTTGGTGGTAGCGGAATAAGCATCAAGGAAAGATAAGAGCTCGACCCGAGGTGGAGTCGACTATCGATCAATCGTGTGGTAAGGGGAAAGGGACTTTCGGACATGCTTTATTTAAGCTAGTATAGTCTACACACATCCTCCATTTCCCCTCTTCTTCCTAGCGATGCGAGGATTAGATAACCACTCGGGGTGGAACACCTCCTTGATGAATCCGACCGCCAAAAGCTTGTTCACCTCCTCGCCGATGGCCCTGCGCTTCTCCTCGTCGAATCGGCGCAATGTTGCTTCACCGGTGCGGACCCGCCCGGATATCAAGGGAGTGCTCGGCGACATCCCTCGGAATGCCGGCATGTCGAGGACTCCAACACTAAAGATGTCAATGTTCGCGGAGAAAGTCGGCGAGCACACTTCCTATTTAGGGTCGAGGGAGTCATAGATCTTCACCGTCTTGCCGGACGAGGTGGAGGTCGAGCGGGACAGGACCCCCATCGGACGGCTCGAAGGTTTGGCGTGGCGCTTAGGTCGAGGCCTCGGAGGCGGCCATGGCCTCGGCATGCTCGATGGCCTCCACGTCCTTGATTGAGCAGCGTGCTCGTAGGAGGAGCCAACGGTGATGCGCCGTTGGGGCCTGGCATCTTGAGGAGGAGGTACGTATAGTTCGGGACCGCCATGAATTTCGCGTACGCGGGGACGTCGAAGTATGCCGTGGTAGGTTCCTCGGAAGTCAACCACGTCGAAGGTAATGACCTCCTTGCGGTAGTTTGATGGTGTCGAAGGCGGCGGGGAGATCAATCTGCCCGAGGGGCCAGGCTCGCTTGCACAGCTCAATGCCTGAAAGGGAGATGGAGGGTCGGAGGTGCGGGCGCTCCACCCCAGCAGTGAGGGTGTCGGGTGGGGATGTTGAGGCCTTTGCATCCATCCATCGGCACCTTAGTGAGCCGAACGTTGCCGGCGGCCGGGATCCACCACAGTGGGTATCTCCGGGATTTGGTACGTAGAGCGGGTGGTCGTCGGGGCCATAAGTGATGGCCTCGGCGGACCACGACAAATCTTTTGGCGTGGCGGGCGCACGAAAATACCTCTCGGCGCTCGCTTGATCTGTCGTGGTGAAAGGTTATTTGGGAGGCCCCGATGATCATGAAGACGTCGTGGATCTTCGGGAACCCATCATCCTTGTCTTCTTCCTCCTTCTCCTTCTTCTTCTTGTCCTCGGGCGGGGGGCTTTTTGGTAGAATCGGCGAGGCCAAGTCACACTCCCCATGGTGTGCCTTGCGGGGAACTTGTGGAAGGGGCAAGGTTTCTTGAGCATGTCGTCGAGCGCCCGGGCCCGAGGGGGGCCTCGGGGGTGCCTGCCGATCACGCCACGACGAGATCATCCTCAGAGTCTTCCTCCTTTTTGCCTTGCTTCCCCTCCGCTTGCCCCTCTTGTTCTTCTTGTGGTTGCGGGTCATTTGCTGCGGCTTCTTCATTCTTCCGCTCGTCCCCTTGTCATTGGCGCGCGAAAGATGGCCCCAACGCCTCCTCACCGGAGGCGGGAAATTTGTGGCCACCTCAAACAGCTCGTTGGCGGTGGAGGCATCTTTCGTCAGTTCGTGGACCAGCTCCTTGCCAGATTGTCCGTCGAGCAGCGCTGATGATGGCGGTGTCGGCCACGTTAGGCAGCTCGGTGCACTTCTTGGAAAAGTGGCGGATGAAGTCGCGAAAGCGACTCGTCGAACTTTGGCGGCGACTACGGAGATCCCAGGGAGTTCCAGGCGCACATATGTGCCACAGAGTTTCCAGACCTTGACTAGGTCGGTCCAGTCAAAATGGTGCGAGGCGGGAAGGTGCTCCGGCCGGGCCTGCGTGGCGTCGCCAGTGAAGGGGTAGATTGCGGATGATGGCCTGTCGTCGTCCGCCCGCCCAGCCCAGCAGGCAGGGCGGTAATCGTTGAGCCAAACCCGGGGGTTCGTCTCACCCAGTATTTGGTGAGTTAGCGGGCTGGCGGAATCGGAAGGGAACCGTGCGCTGCGGATCTCCCGGCTGAAGGCCACGGGGCCGGGGGGTCAGCGTCGTCGCGGTCCTCGTCGCTATCCGCCTGCCGCCCCTGCACGGCCGGCGGTCGCGTTCGTCCTGCGCTCTCGCCTCCCTCACGATGTTGCGTGCGTCGCCGTCGTCGAGGTCGCCCGCGGTTGTCTGGATGCGCTCGCGAGCCGGCCTTCGTGAGGATCTTGGTGGGCCGGAGAGGCCTCGTGCTCCTCGGGGGAATGCCAGCGGGTTCCTCATCCTTACGGTACGAGGCGCGAGCATGAAGCTCTCGGCCTGTTGGACTGCGGCGGTCTCGATGAGGTCTCGTAGCTCGTCGCGGATGCAGTGCCCCTCCCGGGGTGGAGCTCTCGGCATTGATCGGGTAGTAGAGACGCGGCCGACGTTTCCAGTTTGGCACGCGGGGAAGGCGGGAGGATGCTCGCCCCCTCGTCATTAGCGATCCTCGGTGGACGTCAGCGGGCGTGCTGCCGTGCCTTGAGGGCTTAGGTTGGCGCCGCGCGGTGGCACTTGCTCGGCGCGTCTATCTTCGCCGTAGCTGAAGGCGGTCGTGTTCAAGCTTAGCCACGAGGTCGCGGATGCACACGCTCGGCCGGTGGGTCGGCGTGGCTCGGCGTGTTCAGATCTCCGCCAAAG